>OMKZ01009622.1:26527-39020 GCA_900302535.1 Neoniphon sammara | reverse complement strand
CCACCCCCCACCCACCTCCTCATTCCTCATAGTGCTGTGAGATCAGAGGTGTGGCATTCATCCAGCTCAACAAACGCATAAACCATTTAGTGAGGCCACACTGTCAGGGAGGACAGCTTCAAGTTGCATGACAAGTGTAATTTGGGGGATTTTCTGCGACGCGTCATGCCAAAGAAAATATCCCTCCTCGATAAAATAATTGGAATGTCGAGGGCAGCTCAGTCAGTTGCCTGCGAGACGCGAAAACGAAATGAAGGAGAAATAGGATACATTATGTTGCCCCTTCTCAGACAAGAATGCAACCACAAGCGCGCACACAGACACATGCAAGCACACGCACATACGCACCTCTGTCACTGCAGATGAGATGAGATAAGGAGAGCTTAAAACACATTGCATGTTAGACAGAGATGAGAATCTCTTAGAGCCATTCCACACTCCGGCTGTCTGCCTCACAGTAAGAGCCCTTCACCTGGCCCAGTCTGCCTTTGCAGCAGGGAGGAAAAGCAGCTTATTCACCCACCGTGGACTTCAGACACGTAGCTCGCTCATTTAATCTGCACACTGCTGTGAAATGACTTTCAATGAGCTTCCCAAACAAAAGCAGGGGGACGAGGTTGGGGCCTGATTAACATCTGGCCGGGCCTTTTCTTCCGACATGCACCTGAGCATATCCGGAATTTGATTTATGTCCCCGCCGGGAACATGGCAGGTCTGATAGGCAAGCTCATTTGCAGTTTACATTCTGGGTGTGTGTTTGTGTGTGCATTTGTGTGTGTGTGAGGGCAAAAGCATGTACTCCAGTTTTAGACCAAATGTCCAGGAGGCTTACTGTGGATCCCTTGGGCATGGCAGTCTCATCCACTAGAAGGTAGAGGATGTTCAATACCACCATCAGAACTGAGATTGTCTGGAGATAGAGAGGAGGAAAAACATAATGGTATAATAAATAAAATATGACAAAATCATAAACCTCAATGTATAAAGACCCATGGTAAAATCATATTGTGGGCGTCCTGCCGATCCTTACACAGTATGGTAATGCATAATAACTATACACAGTTTAGACATTTAGCGCGTCAAACCTCCTGAACAATGTGGTTGTTGTTTGATGCACGTGCCGTGGCTCTTGCACGTGGCCTTTCAGCCTTATCTAAACAATATCATACGGCATAAATAGGATTCCCACACTCTATAATCTATCCCAAATCACAGTTGTTGCAGGTGGCTATCAGCATTTTCTTAAACAGCCATTAACCAAAAGTAGATCCCCACCCAGAAGCTTGGTACACAGTGAGAGGATGGGGTTTGAGGTGCACTGTGTTACTCCCTATGGCCACCAGCCAGGCTGTATACACCATGGGTAAACACCACGGGCTTAATGATAGGTCAGTCTCGGCACTCACCGTTCCTGTGAGCAGTATCAGCATCACTATGGGATACAGCAAGTTCTTCTCCCAGCCCGATGCTTTCTTTCTCCTCTCTGAGAGCGGCAGAGTGAGACAGCGAGACAATATTAAGGTCATTCATGTGAAGAAATAGAAGACGGGCTGTATAACAAGCTCCTTGGGTTAATACAAAGATTCAATGTCTGCAATCAATCATGAGCTAATCTCCATCTTGCACACCAGTTTCAAACATTGGTTAATTAATATATTGATCAAAGGCAACTACTGAAACCTCAAGCCTTCGGGCTTTATTTCTAGAGTTTGTACAACTTGGTTGGGTAAAACATATCGTGAGTGTGTGTACCAAACACAGTCTCCCCTCTCATCACCACCTCGGCACCACCCCCCTCCAGGTAATATGGAACTCACAACCTTCATAAATTACGCTCTTCCTCTTTAATTAGTCACGCTTATCAGTGCCTTAGTGAAAACAATAATAAAACCTAGATAAAAAGAAATGTAACAAAATTAATATTGTGATTTATATTTTTGCTTTGGTGGGGGGAAAGAAATAATGTGGTTCCTTTTTCTTGCCCAAATGAATCAATAGTTTTCTAGTTTAGATCTATATCTAAATCTCTCTTATTTCAGTAGCACATCAGTCATACCTGTGGCACTGCTGACTGCCTGTACACCATTTGCACTTCATTTTCTGTTATGGACATCTACAGTGCCATGACAGTATGCATCTCTCTGCCCTCAAGTCCTTGCCTCCTTGACTTTCTCTCTCTATTCCCAACCTCGCTAGCTCTGCCTGTTCTCAAAGCGCCCTGCCTGCCTGCCTGCCCGCCCGAGAAGTTTGCCAAGTGCACTTTATATGCACCATCCTTCTAAATTAATGACATCACTAAAAGGCTGGCTACAATATAAAGTTTGCATCTTGTCCAATATCCTAAGTGCCTTTGTACACTCCTCCCCCACCCTGCTCCCCAAAAGGCTCAGGCGTAGCGTGCACACTGCACCTCATTTATAATATCCTAAAATGGATGGAAAATTATCAGGCTTTTCTGGTCCACGTCCAAATTAAGAAATTAAGGCAGAGGAGGAGAAAGGGCCTGCCTGTCAGCAATATCTAAAAAGCAAACCTCTTGGCATATATTTCGATGGCGATTCAAGGTCCTAAGAGAGAATATATCAAGCCTATCACATAATACAAATACTTACCCAAATTATTTCTCTGATTTCTGATGTTGTCCAATTCTTTGTTGAGCTGGTAAATGGAGCCTCCTCGGGTATACGCATGTGAGGATGATCCTGCAGAAATAAATCACTGATATGTTTTATCCTGTACTTTAAATGACATGATGAGTTGTTGTTTTAACACTTAACATGCTCAAGCACCACTTATTTCCCTTACATATGCCAGACATCTGCCAGGCCACTTTAAGAAACCTATTAATTCAGTTGGAAAACATCAAAATATGATCATCAGAGCAAACTAGCTTATGGTCAATCATATGGTGGTTACACCAGTATTTTCAGCTCTCTCTCATATGTCAAATACATTTTTAAGGAAAAGTGGATATTATCGTCCTAATGCTACAATTAAGAAGATGTTAACTTCTCACTGTATTACCTCAGTATATGGCATTTGACTTATCTTTATTAAGAAACCCCATCAAAACAGGTAATCCTGCTCAGAACATAACAATGTGATCTCAAACAAGTAAAAATAATCTCCTGTGTCAGGAGCTGTCTAGCACATGCCACAACTGGTTGAGCGGGTTGGAGAAGACAGCAAGGGATTCTCCAGGAAAACCACAAGGCCAGCTCATTTAAGGCTAATTTATCTGTTTTACTCTGTTTTCCTTCCAGCCTTGACACACTGATGTAGAGGCCCGTCGGAGCCAAAGTGGAAGAGTATCCATTTGCATCCCCTGGGGTGATTGGCAGATCAAGACCAATTAGTTCAGTGTTACACCGTTACTAGCGTGCAATAAAAATACCATCTTTCATCTTTGTTACAGGAGTGAAGGACCAATCACTTTGATCAAACCGTCCTCTCCCCTCTGTTATTATGACACGCCCTGTCTGGATGGGTTTAAGTAGGCAAAAGGAGAGAGAAACACAGGGAGAGAGAGTTAACAGCCTCGTCTGTGCCCTCGCAGGTACCTGTCCCGGATCTAAGCAGGGGAAAGTTTGAACCCTCCAAGCAAATGCAGTCACAACACAACAGGAAATGTCACGGGTAGTTCAACAGCTCTTTCTCTCCAGAGACAAACTCAGCGCACTCCCTCAGGGTAGCCAAATCTGCTCAGCCGCAAGCGAACTAATCTATCACTTATCCGCAGAACATATCCAAACACAGCCTTACCCGTCACCCGGGACAGATAAATCAGTGATCAAATAAATGTAAGGTTCTTAATAACGATGAATAATGAGGTGATCTAACTAAATACAAAGAACAATATCGTCAATTGTGTAAAAGTAGGAGGGAAAAACACGGTGAGAATTTCAACTACAGCGTCTCAACTGACATCACTCTGCTCAGAAGCTAAATATATATTTCTTATTCTATTGCTGGCAGCGTCAAGTAAAAGACTGACAGAGTTACAGCGAGGTAGAGTTGCTGAGTGAGGCTTCTGGCAGCCAGGAAGGCCTAGAATAATTCAACGTATCCTCTCCAACCTTCACCACAGTCGAACAATTACGTCATCCACAATTATGCTAAACACCATGCTGAGACAACAGAGGCACTGGCAAGGTCATTGTGCCGCATAGCATCTGGACAGGCGCTCTGCTATCAGAACAGAGGGGCCCGGGAGCCAGCCAAGCCAAGACTGACAGCAGCACAGCAGATCAGGGTCTGGAGAGGGCAGTGTGGACAAGTGTGTGTGCCTGTCTCTGCGTGTGTGTGTGTGTGTGTGTGTATGTGGTCCACACTGCCTGTACTGCAGCATACTCACATACTCCCAATATTAGATTATACCATTAGGATACCTTTTCAGCTAATTGCAGGGTCCAAAACTAGCAACCGACCACCCGACAAATGCAGGTAGATTATGCGGAACCAATTTACCAGACACAGCTGCCGAAAAAATCCCCAACATATACATTTACATTCATGAGGTTACAGCAATAGGTTACAGAATACAAGACCTCAGCTCCCACAAATGTTTGTGTTCATTTGGCTACTCTGATTGGATGTGCTGGTGGTCTGCTCTTGTCGCCAGTCGAAACACCTACTAAAGCAGTATTAAACGGAAACTACTATTAGCTTATACGTTTCTGCAAAACCAAGGGCAAAATTGTCTAATGCTAGTCCAAAATGATGTGACGATGTCACCACCAGGGTAAAAATGTTATACAAAGCATGCTCATGCAGTTCTGTGATTGTCATTTTCATATTGTGAGGTTAAAAGAGAAATGTTCTGGTAAAATGTCCAAGTGGTCTTCTTCACCCACCAGACAACGGTGTCTGGTTCAACAAAAAGTTTCAGACCCTTTAGTTACCTATTGCAATTATACTCTCAGTGGCCATTTATTAGGCACACCTAGCCAAGCAGCTGGTGGCAACACATTTCACAGGGATTTTGGTCCACGCTGACTTGATAGTGTCATGCAGTTCATGTAGGTTCTTCAATGGCACATTCAACTCAAAAGTGTTTTATTGGCTTGAGATCTGGGCAGTGAACTGGGACCACTGGAGTTTCCATCTTCATCTGTTCGGGATGTGTGTGTTGTCCTACTGGAAGTATTCATTTGAAAGAGTGTACAATGCAGCCAGGGAGAGGTGCCTCTGATCAGGAATTGGTACTAAGGAATCAAATGTGAAGCAAGAAAAGACTCCCTATACTATCACACCACCACCAGAGGCCTGCACTGTTGGCAGGCAGGCACAGGATACATGCAGGGATTCATGTTATTACTAGAGGTGTTGCAATTACCCAATTCAAATCAGGGCGACCAGGCCAGCTGTGAAAAATATACATATACCAATTCAAGTGTATATTTGAAGCCATTTCTGCTTCATTGGATTGCACACAGTAAAAAGCTACGGAAAAGGTGGGAGGATGACATGCAACAAAACTCATCCACCTCTTTTAAACCCACAATACTATGAGGACATGGTATGCACCTTAGCCCATTTAACCATCAGGACGCCAACAAATGATCTCACCTCGGACTACAATGAAGTTTGTAAAATTCTGCTGCAATACGGAGCAGTTAAAAGGTATGCAACATGGTTCAAGTCAAATATGAGAAGCTTGTTCCCCGTGTATACGTTAAGCATTGGCGGGTTATCTGGGTTATCGTGTCTCCCGACATTTTGTATATTGGGTTCACTATAATACTCCTGATAGAGTAAACAAACACTGCTGATCCGCAACAATAAAACTGAATCCACAAAGTCATTTTGAATGGAATTTGCATGGACAGGGAAGGCCAATGGAGGGACCAGTAGTGTAAATAAATGTATAAACATCAACTGATGCGGCTCAATAGTCCAAATCTGCAAATACAAACAAGGTAATAGGATAGGGGTGATCTGCTAGAGGGAGCTGGATGCACAGTGGACACAGCTGAAGCAAGAAGACAACATTGCTTGACTCGGAGTGTGCCCTGTGAACTATTCCTGAACTGCCTCTCTTATTCAAACCTCTCAGAAGAGAGGAAAGCCACTCCACCTTCCAGTTTCACCTATGTGTGGGAGTGGGGGCGTGAGTGTGCATGTGCTCGTGCACGTGCATAGGTGTATAGAAAACATTCTTGGCATGCCTGGTAAGCGCAACTTTTAAGCTTCCACCAATCAACATCCCCCTTTCCCCCTAATACCCACCTCTTTAACAGGCAAACAAGGAGTGCAGCTTGGCCTCAGTGCACCAGCAGAGATGTTGACCACTGTTATTGTTTTTCACCTCACAGTGACTTGTAAAGATCAAAAACTCTTACAGATGATAAGGAACAGATTACAATTATTCTATCAAAGTGTTCAAAGCGGAGCAGTTTGGCGTGAGCCCTAGGAAACCATACGCTTAGGTGGCAGTCTATGGAGGTGGCCAGCGTAGCGTTTGAAAACATGCGCTATCAGGGAAGGATCTCCCTTACCTCCCTGGTTTGAAAGGACGCTCATCCTCTTCATTTAGTCACATCTGTACACTTGGTTGCGTGCTTGAGTTAATATTAAAGTACGTTTTGGCCCTTGGCCCAAATACTTCCTGCTTTGTGAGATTATTCAACGTCAAAGAAAGAATTTGGGGACACAGAGGGCAGCACATGAAAAGGAAATGCAGGCTGAAAAATAACATCTTCATCATCCTCAAATTCAACCTCGTTCCCTTTACGCACAAGTCCAGGGAACAGCACAAAGCTCCTGGTTTCTTTCCAGCCATCGCTGAACCTGGTCTGTGACTTTGGCTGGGTCTGCAGCACCCAGCCAAAATCTTTTATAAATGAGAGTTCAGTTGCATCCTATTACCCAGGCTATCATTTTGCCAGCAGTGACAGTGGCACTGAAGGGTCTTAAATGGATCCTTAAAAACTTGCCAAACACAAAATATGGTCCCGGCTGTGGCAGCTGCTTTGGCCTTTAGCAGCAAGTTATGAGAGCAAGACAGAAGTAAGGAAAGGCTAGCGTCAAGTGTGTGGGTTATTCCAAGTGTCTATGTGTATGTGCATGTGTCTGTGTGCGCCTGGCTGCTTTGTCAATGCTAATTGATTCCAGTGTGGTGCGCTCCATCACACCCAATAGGGCAGTCACCCCCTCCCCTCCCCTATAATGTGCCAACACGTCTCCCACAGACGTACCGTTTAATCTCCTCTGAAGGGCTTCCTCCTGCAAATGGATGCAGTAAATCTGCTCATCCAGGTCCTCCAGGATCTGAGGGGGAGGGAGGAGAGGGGGAAGAGATGAAATGGGTTATAATTAGGCCCAAAGTGGGACTGGAGAGATGGCAGATGGGAGGATGAGTTGGTGACGTATTTGTAGTTCTCTGTTGTGCATGTAAATGGGCGACTAAGACAGACATCTTTCAGAATCAATGAGCAAAGTGGCTGGAAGTCTGCGAGGATGTCTATCAAACTCCAACTCTCTAGACGTTCAGAGAAAACCTCAAAGTGTCAAAAGTTTTCAAATATAGAATGAATCATTTATCTACTGTCCAAAACATGTAAAAACATTAAATTCTCATCACAATGATTACTCACTGTTGGCTTCACTAGTAACTGGCCCATGACTGTGAACATCCTAGACAGGCCAACAGGAGTACACACTGGACAGGAGACAAAAAAATAAGGTGATCAGACATGAACCTGATTGTTTCACTGAAATAAATCAATCTGATGCCGCACTATACAGGTCACGAAAATTAACGCCTTATCAAAGCCATACATTCAATTTGCTTTAGTGTGTAATAGGTTGAACTGAAAATCTCACTTAGCAAAAGCAGCCCTCCCATCAAAGATATGCAGGAGTAGAGGTACGGTAGGTAGAACTCCCAGAGATCTAAAGAATAAAAAAACAACACAATATTAATATATTAAGATTCCAAAACATAATAAAAGAGTCACACAGACAAATGAGACAAAGTCCTCTAAAGACTTACCATAGAGTGACTCCATACTGGCTGCATCATTATCAATGAGAGCTGATGCCACCCACACTATGCCCAGGATCAGCAAAGCCAGCAGGAAAAGCATCACAAAGGTCTCAAGAATACGTGCCTTAATGCCCTGTCAGAACAAAACATGTGCACACAGAAGAAAGAAATCAACCTCCTGAGTGTCACGCACACTAACAGAACATGGATTTGTTATTGCTTAACCTCCCATCTCTGGCATCCTGCCTCACCCACACTTAACAGCATCACCTCCATTCACAGTGCACAAACATAACATAAATGCCCCCACAGATACCTGTGTAAAGCAACTCTTTTATACTCATATATTGTGGTCTATAAAGAGAGTCTAACAGGGGCCGGTAGTGACAGAGGTGAAATTAAAAAAGGGAGGGGGGTGCTGTAAGGAGCATGAAGCCTGACTTGGGTTAGCTACTGTCTGCGATCGAGAGCAGGCCTCCCATCTGGGGCTGATTAGGAGGTGCCTTAACACGGCTGTGTCCCGGGCCAAGCAGACGAGAGGGTTTTGGGGTAATTTGGGTTTTCCGGGTCACAAACCGCTGAGTGGTTAATAAAGTCCTCCTCTACCTGTTCACACACATTCCATATCCCCCCTGCTGGAGAGCCTAGTCGTCTAGCACTGTAAGATAGATAGGCATTCTCATACACATGTCAGCTAGGTTACCAGGCACGAGCTAACAAGGGCTCTCTGCTTTTGGGAGCGCTGGTTAAATTGGGTACATATGAGCAATTTGTTGCCAGCTACCATAATGGCTGTGCGGTTGCTGTTCAGTATTTGCTAACAGATACATGAAGGAGGTCTCTCTTTGAAAGCCCCCCCTTTTATACACGAAGACCTCTTTATTGGATGGAAATGGTTTTAGTCCTGCAGATGAACTCAGACAGGGCTCAGGTTTTACACAAATCATAAAAAGGTGTTAGTTCCCTGACACAGTTAAAAGCCCATGATTTCTTGTATACCTGTCATCCAAAGCATCAGTGTTTGCATTACCATTTTGTTCACTTTCAAACAGCAGCGGCGTCTCCTTTGCAATGTAAAATCTTTTCTAATTCGCTCCTTTGTTCTGCTTTATTTCCAAACACCTCTATAACATGCATGACCATTCTAGGGTCACAAGAGCATTTTGTCACATCTAATGCCAGGTAGCTATGACTGCACGCCTTACTGCTGGCTGGTTGTAATGCTAGTAATCTAGGAATTTAAGCTTATTCTCCTGCTGCATTCATTGTCAATCACTCTGATTGAGAGCATCCGCTAAATGCCAAAAATGTTGAGCAGTAAAAATCTCCTCATAGCATCCCTTTGGAATTACTGAGCCTTCACTTGTTCTATACTTGCCTCTCGCCTCCTCTTACAGCATTATGCTGGAGGAGCCTCAGTGAGTGTAGAATTTTCTAGCACAGCAGAAAAGAAAGTGGGCAGGGTCTGGAGTGCCCCAGTGTGGCCACGCTGGACACTGCAGCCACTTGACAGGTAGCGTTAAAGGGGGGTAAGCAGGACTTCAGCATACAGTGCATATATTCAGCTTAAAAGAATCGCCCATAAAATGTCTTGGGAAAATGGTATAAAAAAAACAAAACAATCTAAATACATCCTAGGTATAACATATATGAAGGAAGCACAGATGCATGATTTGCTATGACATTAACAATAAATTCTTGCATCAATACAGAAGCAGAATATAGCCTAAAATATGACCTGGATGTTAATTGTGCTGAGTGCCTCGTGCTCTTTTGTACACTGTGGCGCACTAGATGGATGCCGCCCAACTCAGCCAGGCAGTGGGGAAAACTCAATACTGCTGAATAAAATGGGGGTGAAAGGGGAAGATGTGGAATGAGAGAGAGAAATAAAAAGAAAAGCGAAAGAGAATGGTGGAGGAGAAGAGTCAACGTCTGAGCGCATCTCATTCCCTGGAGGTGAGAGAGGTGAGAGAGGAATGCTTTCAGGGACTTCAGCCATGTCCCACACGCGCTCTCTTAAGGATGCATCAGGACAATGAGGACCCGCAGGCAGGACATGCACCCACTCAAGCAAGCCAGTCCACCTTAACAAGCCGTCCATGCCATGCTGAAGGTGTATTCCCTTTAGACCGGGGCTCTCAATCATTTATAAGACTCAAATCATTACCCATTCAGATCATTTAGGGCAAAGGCAATGCTTGTCACCTCTCTTACTATCATCCCTGGTTCCTGCCCTGTTGGAGGAACAATCCACTGTGTCAGACATGGCTTAACACTGTGCAAGAGAAATAGGACCTTGAACTGAAATGCCCTGATTGGTTTCATCAGCCCTTCTCCATGCATGACACTGCACATCCAAAATATTCTATTTGCCTGTCCTCCCTTAATGTTGCAAGAAAAAACACATGAAAAACACTATGAAGCCCTTTGTACCAAATCCCAAAGGTAAATGTTCTCTGCAACACTCAAGTAATGTGAAATAATTAAGGTTTAAAAATAGACAAATCAAATCAAGCCATCATCATTGATCACAGATAAAACTGTCTCCTGGTTAAGAAAGGGAGAAAAAAAAATAGAGAAAAAAGACCTGTGCCTTGGCATCCAGAGCGCCCGCTGAAAGTTTCTATTCTTGCCATTCTAAATGTGTAACTACCTCTAAATATAGCAGCTCTGAAATATTCAGCATCCCCCGATCCTCACACCGACGTCGAGTGTAGGGCTGGTTAGCTGCAGCTATGCTAGTACAAGACTGGAGAGCCTTCCAAGAAATGAGTGTGGGGACTGGAGAGAAAAGTAACCATTTCATACACAGTCCGAAACAAACATGGATGAATTCATATGCATGCATGCACCCACGGTGCACCAAATGAATCAACCTCCTAAACCCCTAAATAACAGAAAACAACAGAGGGCCTGGCAACAGACCAAACCGATTTCTCCTAGCTAGTGCTCTAAAAACTATTGCACAATCTGCTGCTCTGTCTTTGATGTGGAGTTTTGACTTTGATGAATCCACCAGAATTCACCTCTAGAGGCTGAATGCTAGTCTCCAAAGGTGGCATTCAGCGGTGTGAGAAGAGGACATTTGGGGAAGGTGCAGGGCTGTGCTGGGCATTGAGGGGTAAAGACAGAGAGAAAGTGAAAAAGAGATATGGAGAATCAATGACAGAGAGACCTAGACAAAGAAAACTAGTTAGATAGGCGCAGGAGCTCCCCAGCACCCGCCATCAATCCTTAGCAGGTCAGCAGGTGGTGGCAGAGATCGGCCCGCCGATCATCCTTCTGCTAACTGTCAGGGGCGTGTGGGACAAGGGCCAAGGGTGTAAGTGAGGCAGGGGGCAGGGTCCTTCTCGCTCCCCAGCAAAAGGACTACTCTCTTTGCTAAAGACATGCCAGATGCCTGGGACCTTATTAGTGTATCCTTCAACCAGCCGGCCACAGCGCCACGGCCGTGTCTAAGACAGAAAGCAGAGGAGAGGGACACTCCCCTGTTGAGCTGCAGAATAAACTTCTGAAGACTCTTAATAAGACTTCTTAATAAAACCCCAATGGCAGAGCGCACGGGAAATGATCAGCATCACGTCGTATCGTTGAAATAAAGGGGAGGAAATGTGAGGGAAAAAAATAAATGAATAAGAGATTCCCGTAAAAATCATTCTTCAGTGACATGGCTTTTGGGAATGTAAACCAAAACTCTTTGAAATGAGCCATTCTGTTGCTTCCATGGCCGATTTACCCAGCTATGAGCCAGAAAACAGTAGAATTTAAATGAAAGTAGCTTCAGTACGTTTGATGTCTGCCAAGCCTTATTTGCCATCCTGCAGCGACAACAGCTTGTTCTGATTACAAGGTGTCAAACTGATAAGTCTTCAAAGACGAACGGACCGTCCGCTGTGTTTTGTCAAGCAAAAGGTTACGTCCAAGTACAGCAAGTAGCATATCAATGTAAGAGACTGCCTTATTTAAAATGAAATAAAAGAGTAGGACTTGTAGAAATTCAGACTAGACTCAAATTTGTGGAGTTAGATACATATTGAGAAACATGATGCAGGTTATCTTGCTTTAAAACCAACAGCAGAAAATCTGGTACAGAACTCAGAACTGATCACTTAGTTTGGAAAAACGGAGTCAAGAGAGGAGGGGGAAAATCCTGAACAGCTCGCTTTTTCTTTTTTTAAAATTCCCAGCTCGAACTAATATGTTGCCATGGTAACGGACATTGTAACAGGCAGCTTTAGGGAGACATTGTGACCTTAAGGGAAGGTATGTAAACACCACTTTATATTCTCCGGCTGGCCCTGCCCGAGAGAAGGCCTGGGAAAAATGTCTGCATGTGCAGGAGATTTGAAATAAATATCCAGGCCCCCATTGTGGAGCTCCAACAAAGAAGAGTATCTTAGTAACACCACGCGGGTTTGCTCGGCGAGACGTTTTCTCCTCCTCCACACCCCTAACAGCCCCCCCACCCCCCTCCACAATAAACACACTTCTCATCATCGGCGG
>OMKZ01009622.1:2073-19025 GCA_900302535.1 Neoniphon sammara | reverse complement strand
TGCATGGTATATACTCCCAAAACGCTACAATCCAAACCTTTATACAGGAATGTCTTTGTGTGTGTGTGTGTGTGTGTGTGTGTGTGTGTGTGTGTGTGTGTGTGTGTGTGTATGTGTAAATGTTCACTAGCCAAACAGTACTCTATTTTGCCAAGAAGGCTTCTCTAATTAAGATGTGACTAATAGGTAATTGATAGGTGGGGTCTAAGCTTGTTACATACAGAAGAATACATTTTTTGAATACTTGTGAATTCTCAAAATCATTTAAACCCTGTACCACATGAATCAGCAACTGGATCTCTGTAAAACTTTGCATGACCCATATATTTGATTTGAGGACAGGAAAGTAAGCAAGTCATCATTGTTTTCCAAACTCTGATCACACTAATTAGGCCAAGGCTGCATGCAAAGAGGTCCTGAAATAACTGCTGCATGGAATTTATTGGGTAACTGTGGCCACCACGCAAGTTGGACAGACTGACAGAAAGATCACATTCCACATTCCCCCCTTCTACTGTGACAGTAACCAGGATGTAACTAATGTTAGAAGCTCCCACTTCAGCAGTCTGTGACACTCTCCACATTACACAACTCATGGCCTAGCTGTGATGATTAGATGACTCAGCCAGACGCCACACTTTTCAGAGAGAAAAACTGCAACAGACGTTTAGTACAGGCAAAAAAAAAGAAAAAAAAAGAAACCCTAGACATTCACAGTCAATCTGAGGGGCAAACAGTCTTATCTGATAAACAGCAGCAGCACATAGTTTGGCTCATCATATGCCAGCAGTCCTCCTCCAACTGAGAGAGAGCAGATGTCTTTACAGGCTACAAAGCTGTGAGCAAGGACGGCTTAAGCGTTATCATGTCCACAAAGAGGAGAACCCAGAATCAGGTGTGCGGTGCTGATAAACTGGCACAGACACAAAGACTCTACAGTCTAGGGAGAGATAAAGCCACATTATGAGCAGGCTGACTAGCAATCTTCATAACGGTTGACGGTGAAGGTGTTTTGTTGGATGAGTCCGATGTACACTAATGAACGTGCTAATGTGAACAACAGGAAGAGCAGTAGCTAATGACGGGTCAGACTGGTTTGCATGTATGCAAGCAATCTCGGCTACAGCATTTCACACCTTAATATGACCTCACACTGGAGGTGAGAAGCAGTAATAGGATTTCCTCCAAGGGAGAGGGTCAGTTCAGGTCTAGTCGACTAAATATTCTTGATTTTGACATTTATATTACGAGTATTCGACAAGAAAGGTAATGTTAACAAAAGGACCATATTAAGGAAAAAAGTGTGCTTTACTACATGTATCTAACCAGAAAGAGGGCGTCAACTTGTCACTGAGTAAAGTTGTTCACTAATAACTTGTTAATTTTATTCTTGGGTAACCTTGGCTTTAAATAAGCAACCACATATCAACAAGATAGCACAAACTACCAAAGGCATGAGAGTCAAACGATACCGTACTTCTAGGATCATTTTTAGTCAAGCATGGGAGTCTTGCTCAGGCAAGAATGTTGACATGAGATTCTGAGTGTTACTTCACACAAAATATGCAGGCCAAAGCAGAGATTCTGAGGTTACTTGCTAGCGAGACATCTTTTGATTCTACATTATCGTTATTCATCAAGGAAATCCAAATAAAAGTGTCACTTGTTAGGTTATTTAGCGCATACTTTTCTCTTAAATTATGCTCAGACAGCAGGGCACACATTTTGACACATGATTTATGGCAAAGGAATATCTCCGACATAAGACAAAACAAAACAAAGCCCATACCAAGACAGCAGCAGCATACTTAACAAAATCAACTGACGTTAGCTGCCGTCATCTGTTGAGCTAACCCAGCTCGTCGTAAACAAAAAGCTTGTTCGCTCATTGTTGTTTTGCTCTTTAACAAGATGTGGCCCGTTTAACTAGACAAAATTTGACTTAATTTTTGAAGCACCGCAACAGTAATTACCGAGCTTCACAACTTCTGCCGCGTCCTAATGCTAGCTAACGTTACTGTTGCAGCAGAGGACGTTGTTAGCTAGCTAGCTTTAGCTGTTTGTAGGCTACTTACGATGTACTCTCGAACTTGGCTGTGGAAATTCTGCTCTCTGATAGTAACATCGTCTTCTTCCATTCTTCATATTGCAAATGGAAAACTACAGACTCACTACATGCTAGCTCGTACAGATGGCAAGAACAACAACTACAGTGTCTCTCCACTGCTTAGTTATCGCTGACTGGTTTGCAGACAGTTTACATCGAACGAAGACCGCTCAAAAAACGCCCCAAAATAAAGTACGTCATCACTGCGCGACAGTCCTTGCTGCGCCCTGGAAGAAAACTGTCACGTGGGTGTGGGTCATATCATCCTCATGGAGTAGCGAGGGTAGTATAACATAACGTTGCAGCCTAAGGTATTTATCCGTTTAAAATAAACAACAGCTTTCATTAAGTGCTTTTACTTCTTTCGGTTGTACTAAACTGTTTACAGTTCCACATTTAGCTTGTTATCTAAGCTAACTGCCTGTATATTTTGATAGGATGCTAAACAGTTGAAGTTAGTTAGCTCACGTTAGTTGGTGTACCTCAGTCACATTACATTAGTCAACATTTTTGGTTTAGTTAATAGAGATGAAAGGTCAAGGAAAATGGAAGAATGGCAAAAGGAAAAAAGACAATGGAAAATTGCAGAAGTACATGGTGTCAGTGGATGAGTTTGTTCAAAGCAAAGGTGGCTGTGCTGAAGGAACGCCAGAGAATGACCATGGATTGAGGTTTGTAAAAAAGAAAAGTAGGAAAGAGTTACGTAAAGAAAAGCGAAAACTGAAAAAAGCACAAATGAAAAGTCATTATGAGGGCAAAAAAAATCTCAGTCTGCCCCTTGGTGATGGTAGAATCTCTGAAATAACAGCCGATACACCACAGCCACAGGGGAAGAAGGTAAAGGAGAAAGCAAAGAAAGAAGTGTCAAAAACACACCAAAACAAGTCTACTCCTGCTGCTACAGAGAAGTCAGGAAATTCTAAAACACAAGCAGTTTCCAAGAAAGGAAAGAAGACTAATAAGCTTCAAGAAACAAGGAAAAAGGCTCTTTTGGAGGCAAACGAAGCAGAAGACAGGGAAATAAAGAAATTAGAGCGGTGCCTTGGATTCAACAAGAGGAAAAATAAGAAGACCCTCCCACAGTCTTTTGCAACTGATGGACTTGATTACATCCTTGGTGTACTCGACTCTGGGTCATCAGCTGTAGGGATGTATGACAGCGATGATGACATGGACATGGCCAAAGAGAACTTTGAAAGGCTTGATGAGAGTGACTCTCAAATGTCAGGTGAGGAGGAAGAGCCAGAAGATGACTCAGCAAATGAAGGTAGCGATGAAGATCTGGATTCAACAGGCAAGGAAAATGAGGTTGATGAGGATGATGATGATGATGATGATGATGATGAAATGGTTGATGAGGAGGACGAGGAAATGGAGGAAGACCAGGATGAGCTGAATGAGAGTGATGTAGTAGACTCAGGTGATGAAAGTGAAGGAGAGGCAGAGAAACAAACAGACACTTCCAACACAAAGATATCAGGATCAAAGACTGAAACTGTAAGTTCAGAAATTTGGTTGATTTCATAATTATAGTAAAATTGATGCTTTGTTTTATAATATGCTTAAACCTATGGACCTTAACATCTTAACTAATTGTAATTTGCATCTTTCAATGTTTAGGTGACCTCTACAGCAGGCAAGTATATGCCACCGCACTTGCGTGACACTGGTGATGATAAACGCAAAGCTGAGCTGGAAAAACTGAAGAGGAACGTTAAAGGCCTGGTGAACAGGTAACAGTTCTTCCACAACAGCTGTTTCAGTCATGCATTAGTAACATCATAAATACAACACTGTACTCATTTCCCACTTGGAAACCTAGCTTTTACTCCACTCTTATTAACATCACTCTAAACCAGTGGTTCTCAAACTGGGGGTCGCAAGATGATTATAACATGGGAAAACACTACACAAATGTATTATCAGGTTTACTTTTTCATATCTTTTCTCCATTTTTGATTGTTTTCCTGTGAAATACTGAGTCATTTTAAAATTTGAGACCTCCTTTGTTAAGTAAATCAATTAAACAACCTGAAAATGGACCTGTTCTCCAGTTGGACTGATCACCGCTCTGCATATGCAGCCTGTGAGGGGGGGTCATGAGTGGGCATCACTTCATTTTAAGGGGTCACAAGTGAAAAAGTTCAAGAACCACTGCTCTAAACAGTGCATAGGTTTGCTTTGCCAGAAACTGTTTTTGTTCGTCCCTTAAATTTTGTCTGAAAAGCTCTGTTTTCTGACAGAGTGTGAAGATGTTGCCCATGCCCTTTCCTTAAGTAACTCATCAGGGCTCTATTTTGGAAAATTATAAGTTAAGTTATAATAACTACTGGCCTCTCGTTGGATCTTGAGTTTGCTATGCTCAATTATAATTTCCCTTCAGGTTCTTCTGGTACTGTGCTTCATCATGATTCAGCCAGTTTCTATCTTTATTAGGCTGAGTGAGCCGAACATGGCGTTCATCACTGGTCAACTAGAGGATCTGTACATGAGCACCAGCAGGAAAGACATGAATGATACCCTCACAGAGGTGCTCCTAGCAGCCTGCGTCACTCCGACTCTGATGCCTGACAGACTACTGATGGAGCACGTCCTGCTTGTCAGCATCCTCCATCATGCCGTCGGCTTGGAGGTACCTTCACACTTAACCTCCCCACTTTTCTCCCCATCCTTTCTCTTGAGTTTATATATACACATTTCAAAAACAAGTGGTTGACAAAAACATGGCCCAGACAGTTCTATTCAATTATAGCTAAAGCATTGGACAGCTGAATAAAATTTGATATTAGGCACTAACAGTGAGTATGAAGTAGATGCAAAGTAGAGTTTTTACAGTGTGAAAGAAGGCGTTGTAATGTATATGTTGTTGCCCTTTGGAGACTCTCACTTCACTGTCTGCTTTACTGGTAAGAGTGACAATAGGACACAAGAGGCTTTTGGTTTCACCAGCCTTTGTGGGAGAGATAAATAGTAACCTGGGGACAGTACATTAGCCTTTGGATTATTCATTGGCTGTAGGTATAAAGGGACTGGCCTCTTTCTCCCCATCTCCTCTGTAAGATAATTCCCTTTTTAATCAGTTGGAAAGTGACATCTAACACCTTAGGGTCCAATGCTTAAGCTCTATTAGCATTGTTATATGTTATCTTTCTGTCATGTTGACGCTCCATCCTGTAAGTGACCACACACACATAGTCACATCAGTAAAAGTAGCTCCAGTCAACAGTTGCCAAAGATTTTCTAAAGTAAGTCAGATTTTTGGTGATTCTTGGTATTATTCTTGTGCCAGTGTATGCATGAACCATTATATGAACGTACGTCCTAATCCTAAAGTTAATTTTATGTTGAACATATATTCATCAGATGTCATCGTTTTTATCCATATATATGAATGGTGAATCAATCATGAATCAATATGCTGAAATATTCAAATTTAACAAATTGCAGGTGGGAGCGCATTTTCTGGAGACAGTCGTGCGAAAGTTTGACAAGCTGTACAAGAACCCAGGAGAGAGCAAAGAGTGTGACAACCTGGTAGCCATTGTGGCTCACCTGTATAACTTCCAGGTGGTGCGTTCCCTCCTCATCTTTGACATCCTAAAGCTGATGGTGGCAGCCTTTACAGAAAAGGACATTGAGCTGGTTTTGTTCGTGCTGAAGAATGTTGGCTTTGCCCTGCGGAAGGATGATGCTCTGGCTCTCAAGGAGCTCATCTCTGATGCCCAACGCAAGGCCAATGAAATGGGCTCTCAGTTTAAGGATCAAACCAGGGTATGGCACTTATAAGTAAAGCAAACACAAGATTACCTTTTAGTCATGTAGCAAATGTTTTAACTAGTGCAACAAAAAATGCCTTTTATTAAGTACTGCATTGCATAATTGATATGTATCAGTTTTGGAGGATTATCTCAGTTTAGATCATGTGCAAACATGTTCTCAGGTGCGTTTCATGTTGGAAACCATGCTGGCTTTGAAGAATAATGATATGCGGAAGATCCCTGGTTATGATCCAGAGCCTGTGGAGAGACTGAGGAAGTTACAGAGGACTCTGGTAGGTGATTTTTTCATAACATGGATCTCCTTTGAATTGTGTTAATAGGGATGTTTGAAATAGCCTTCACTACTTCACTACTACTACAGATGAAAACAAATTATTAAATTAATTTTTGAAAGTGTAGATAATAAGCATGACCAGTTTAGATGACATTATTTAACATACTGCAGGAGGCATAGCATGGTATTTTCTCCCCAAATAGCATTTTTTTCTGCTTTCATAATGAATCAAAGTAGCTTTCACTCTGTGCCACCAGGGGGCCTCAGAGTCCCACCCTTACAAGCTCAGAGTCCAGCAGCTGTAGAGCTTTGTTGGTGCTTCTAATGTGACCAACATCTGTGAATTGTGATTATATGACACAGTTCTACACTTGGTGGCGTTTGCATATTGGCTGTTCATCATCCTACCTAATAAGGTAAAATACGTAATTTCCTCGTCACTGCATGTGTGACTAATTCCTAATGAATGTGTGCCTCAGATCCACCAGAGTGCAGGAGGCAGTGACTTGAAACTGAGGGTCTCTCTGGAGAATCTCCTGGCAGCAGATCAGGTGGGTCGCTGGTGGATCGTCGGCTCCTCCTGGAGTGGAGCGCCAATGATCAGCGACCAAGACAACAAGACCTCACAGCAGAGTGCTACAGAGGGAAAGGTACAACACTGGAACCACAGAGGACATTGCCACAGTGTATATAGTGTACTGTGATTCTGTCAATAGTTAGGATGCTGACTATTCTATATGTAAAAGGCCAGTATCAGCCATTAATATCAGTGCTTTGATATGTCTAGTTTGTCTTACTAATACCACATTTACTCGCTTTACTGATGTCATTGTTTGATTTTATTCCTCTTTCTGCCCCCTCAGTTTAGTGCCAAAGTGTTAGACCTGGCCAGGAAACAGAGGATGAACACAGAGGTCAGGAGAAACATCTTCTGTGTGATTATGACCAGCGAAGATTACCTGGACGCCTTTGAGAAACTCTTAAGGTTTGTTAAATTATTTGATTGACCAACAGGTAGAACAAAGGTAATATGACATGCTTAGTTACTGAAAACAGTGTTTCAATTCCAGGTGCTCCAACTGCAGTGTTGATATTTAAGTGCAAACTTACGTTGTACTTTGTGTTTTTTTGGAGAGTAGAATGGGCCTGAAGGACCAGCAGGAGAGGGAGATAGTTCGTGTTCTGATGGACTGCTGTCTGCAGGAGAAAACCTTCAATGCTTTCTATGCCGTACTGGGAGAGAAATTCTGCTCCCATGACCGCCGCTTCCAGGTACTCCAACCAGCAAACCACAAACATGTCGGTTTCAAACATTAAAGTCAGCATCATGCATTAAAAAGGAAAACTGGGATTGCAGTCTGTTGTTGGTAGTCACATCCTCCTCTATTTGTGGTATTTGTCAAGCAAAGGGGTACCTTTGTATGAAAAATATGTATCATTTGTATCAAAAATAAACACTGTCCTGGGCATTCTGGTGGATCAGCGGTCAAAGGCAGACACCTTCTAATGGCAACATCGTGGGCTCAAATCCAGCCCTGGGCCTTTGTCACACTCCTCTCCCAGTGTTTCAGGTCTCTCTCTACTTTCAACTATCTAATAAAGGCAAAGATTAGGCCAGAAATAATAAAAGCACAATCTGCCAATATACACACTACTGCAGGCCTGCCTCACCAAATGCAACATGATGAAATATGCTATCCCCCATCCCACAAAAGCTTAATGGACAACTGCCATAATTACAATCAGTGCATGAAATAAATTATTCCTGTCCCAAACAGTTATTTGGTACATCTAAATAATACATTACATTGTTTTCATGAACACCTTAAATAGTTAGAAAAAATACAATACTCAAAGTAAAACATGGCCCGGAATTGTAAATAAAATAGCCAGTTTAACCTTGTCCTATTTGCACACAACATTCAAATTACTCAGACTTCAGTTGCATATATGCTAATGGTCAAGTTCATTTTATCACTACATAACACATTTTTCATTCAAAACCTCTTACACTAAAATTGCAAGTTAACAAAAGGGATTATCAATGTTTTGTTCTCTGTCAGTGTTGTCATTCATTAGTCATGATGTTATCCAAGACTGTAAACAAATGACTTGTAACATCTTTGTACTCCAAAACCTTTGTTGTCTCAGGTGGTGTCGCTACCAGTTTTCTTGTTTGCTTCTTGTTAGTTTAAATCAAGCAGTTATGCCCCTCTGTTCTCAGCACTGAACAGGACAGTTACATGGGGTCAGTGACATACAAAGTTATGTACCGCAGCCTGGGGGTATGGAATCAGCTGACCTATTGAATCAGTAATCACAGTGTGCAAGATTGCATTAAACAAGAATTTTGATAGAATAGGCTTTATCCTCTGCATACTTATGTAAACAACCAAATCAAATAATTCACATAATCAGAGTAAGGGCGGTATTATAGTTTCCATAAATGTTGCATATATTATGAAAATTCAATAGTGATTGTACTATTTAAAGTTACTTAAGCAAAGTTGCAGTAAATTTCATCATGTCAGCCTCGTGCTGCACGTGACCACCCAGTCTACTAAACTGTATGTGACCTGCCTGTGGCCTGCAGTTCACCTCTGTAGTGTGGGAGCCTTTCACACCTCTCACCTCTGTTATTTGACTCAAATGTGACTACAAACAATGAGGGGGGCTGACACCACGCTTCCTCCTCTGCTGCCATTTAGGCCAGCGGTCCATATCAGAAACTGATAACCATTGTCCTCATGAAAGAGCATGAATCAGAGCTGGTGGGAACGTTTGTTTTTCAAGTGTAAACTGGACCTGGATGAGAGGGCCGCCTGTGTCGAGAAGTCGACCCCTGTTGTTTTCATTTCCTTTCTTCTTTTTGAGATTTATCAGTGTGATGAATGTCATTAAGGATAGAAACTGCTGATGTTAAGTTAATATTATGTATATCTTTTGTGTATGTGGAACAAACCAGTCCCTTGATCCCAACCTGTATTTTCCTAGATGACTTTCCAGTTCAGCCTCTGGGACAAGTTCAAGGAGCTGTCGACTCTCTCCACCAGCACCTTCAGCAACCTGGTCCAGCTGGTGACCCGCTTCCTCCAGAGGAAGTGCCTCTCGCTCTCTATACTCAAAGTAAGTGACATCATTTCACCAGGTAGCTTTCATCGACTGATAGTTAGTGTTTGATTTTGTTAATTGTATTAGGTAATAAGGAATATTCATTGCAATCCCTTCACTTTGTGTCTGTTTTTCTCTGTGCAGGTAATAGATTTTGGGGAACTAGATAAGCCAAAGGTGCGGTTCTTGCGCCAGGTGCTGACCAAACTACTAAAGGAAACGGAACCTGAGGATTTAGTCAATATATTTGGGAGGTGAGTGTATATCAGTATGTCAGTATATCAATATTGTGGTCTAAGGCTTTATATTATCTGGGTTTTTGGATATCATATCATGATCAGATAATATATCCTGGTTTTAAAGACTGCATTACAGTAAAGGGATGCATTTTTCTGAACGTATTAGACTGTTGTAGTTGTTCTGTTATTTGTTTCTACCTGTTTGATCATCATATCCACAGTATCAAGGAAAACTCACTACCCTTTGTCAGATTTAACTTCAGAAATGTTAACCTCCAGTCTATTAGCCCACTTCTTGTAAAACCACTCCTCCTCAGCGCTTGGCACCATGTGAAAGTCTGGAATCAATGTCCCTCATTGTTTCTCATCTACCAGGATCTCAGGAATTCCCAAGCTAGGAATGCTGCGGGAGGGCTTGAAGCTTTTCATCAGCCACTTCCTGCTGAAAAATGCCCAGTCGCAGGGAGCAGCTGAGCAAGCAGCGCTGCTGTCAGAGCGCGCCCAGGTCGCCACCAAAGCCATGGAGGCCAAAGAGGCCACGCTCAAACTGTAAAACACACATACATTCACACCCCAGAAAAAACACTGTCAGACAAAACTGCGGAACAAAAGAAGGCTTGTTGGGAGTGAAATGACTCTGAAT
Source organism: Neoniphon sammara (assembly GCA_900302535.1). Lineage (NCBI taxonomy): Eukaryota > Metazoa > Chordata > Actinopteri > Holocentriformes > Holocentridae > Neoniphon > Neoniphon sammara. The sequence goes on along the minus strand of OMKZ01009622.1, from coordinate 8,872 downwards.
ACAAAGAACACAGGTCTACTGTTTGCTGTCAGAAGAAAAAAGTGTTTTGGATGTGATTAACTGTTTTTGAACAATTGTTATGGAGATTTTCAGATTTGAAGAACACACAGATGCCTTCAAAGACACATCAGACTTGATGCCATGTACATTATTTTATATGTAGGTATGGTTAAATACAGTGCATGTTGGTTCAACAGTTTTAATGAACAGCAAAACTTGGAGGACTGTTTATTAACAGAGTGATGAGCTCAGAGATATTTTATATATTTCAACTTTCAGGTACATCTACCATGCTGGTGCTTGTATATTTGTACATAAATCAGGACCCAAAAGCTGAAGATTATTGTACATAACCATATTAATACCACATGCAGAGTATTACAAATGAATGATACATTTTAGCATTCAGCATTGACGTTTTTGTCATAGAGGCAGCAATAAATCTCAAACTTTTTACCTAGTGCTTTGACTTTTTTGTGGAGGAAGACTGTTTTTGTCTTAAGGCCTTTCTCATTTATTTGAAGTATTTGGTGCTATGCTTTATGCTTTTCTGAGACTGCCCTCTTGGAGGCAGTGTGCAACAATAGTTAACATGGTACTGTTCAGACACCTGGGACCATTCATCGAGGCTTTACTGAGCATATTTATGCTCTGACACAGAATAAACCATATGATAATGAAGACTTTTCCAGCCTAAACACGATCAATCAGTGATTATTTGTATGTCGCTATCATTTCATCATTATATTTTGTGTTATCTGTTGATATTTCCAGGTGGCTACTGTGAGTGCGATGTAAACAAGAGCAAAGAGAATAAGGGTTGGTGCTGTTCACTCGCAGTGTTTACATGCCACAATGAAATGACCGAGGGCTTTGAGTCCAGGCTATTCTGTTTGCTAGCTGACACCAGAGTCTGCCTGCATGGTTAGCATAGCAGAGTCATTCTGTTACATTTGATACTTGCTCCTATTAATTAGCTTCATTTGTGTGGGCTGCATCAATCTGAGGGTGGAGAGCGATCAGAGGGCAAGGATCGGCCACCCAGGTCAGCCAGAGGAAATGTCCATCATTAGTCTAAAAACCACACCGCTGCATACAAGATGCTGCATTTGTTTTGATGAAAAAGAACACATTGCTCCATCACCACAAAGACAGTGAAATGCATGTTGGTCTTGAATAGCTGGTGTGAATTTTCAATCAAATGCCTCTGACTGTGGAGTAAGTGAGACCAAAGAGAGAATTGGTGAGTTAAAAGGTGAGATCATGAGATCAGTAGGCTCCCTCTGTGGTCTATATATTGGCCATTGTGAGCAGATGTGAGCTAGACAGGTGCCATCAGCTTTACCTGGTCTGCTCTGGTTGGGCTTGACCCTCAGTTAAACTTTGATTTAGTCTGCTAAGCTAAAGCAAACAACTGAGATAACCACTAGATTTGTCAGTAATTCTGTTACAAATGGCATATAATCAGTCACCTCTGCAATAGTTTAACAGTGATGACTGTGGGAACGGTAACAGTTCATAATGAACGATAAGTATTAGCTTTTATGGCCAGTTTGTGGACTGTGCTTCCTATGAAGTCTGTTACCGTTCCATCTCTATGCAAATCTTTTTTTTTTTTAATTAGGTTTACAGATCAGTCCGACTTCAGCCAAAGATTATAAAGCGAAAGAGCCTAATTGTACAGCACGTGTATCAATGCGCGCGCAGGTTTAACGCCCAAAAACTCCTATAAATGTTTTGTTATCAGAGGTAGGAAGTACAACCAGTGGGATGTTTGTTTTGCATTTTAGGAAATTCACCTTAAATTTGTTCCATGGCCTCATGCTGCAGTGAACGCCACATTATTAGTTCACGTAGTTACATTGTAACTTTATAGTCTAATATTAATGCATGGGTAAAAAAAAATATTCACGAGTGTTGTTCATGTCTCACGTGAAACTTATAGTACCTAGTGCCACATGTGTCTATAGACTGTTTATAATCTGCTAAATCATCCACAATGCATCTTCTTAAGAATGCACCAATTAATTTCTTCGGTTGAGAGCATAACGCATATTTGTAGGCTACTATACATATATATGTTATTCCCGTTCATGGTTCTAATTAGTTGAGTCGCATTTGAAGCTCTTACCAATTAACCTTTTACCAAACACCTGTGCCGGTATAACAGTAAATTCCAATATCAATACGCAGAGGAAAAACAACATAAATCTGCAGGGTAGTTAACCTAGCAATAGTTTTCAGTAACTTTGTTGTTAAAGTTTGAAATAAATTGAAATAATTTCTAAAATAGGCCTAAAAGTTATCTTGCATATTTGCATGCATTAGTGTGTCAGTGCCGGTGTATAAATAAGAGTCTAAAATGATTTCAACCCCTGAAAATAGTGCTTGACCAGACAAGTGGTCGATTGACAACCCGTTTCAAAGGTTTATTAATACGAACCCATTGCTAGTGTGGTGTGAAATGTTTCCAACGTCTGACTCCCTACTTGCTGTTTGCTCTCACTGCACGTTTGCACAGATCCGACAGCGCTATTAACAGTATTCCCATGACCCGACCTGTCAGAGCAAGGAGAAAAACACAATCATCTATTCCGATCAAAGCTAAAAAACCAAAATGACTCGTAAATCAAATAAAATACATTTTACAGAAGCGCTATAGGAGCCCTACGTCGAATGACACTGAAAACATAACGACTGAATTTTATAAAAACAATTTTTATTTCACATCGTCTGCACCAATAGAGACGCTAGACAATAATTTAGCATGCACCGGTATAACCATTTTATAAATACAGCATAGAAAAATAAACATAACATTTTTTCAGCGTGATATGACACAACCAGGCTACCGAAGTATAACACCACAACAGTTCAACAAAATAGGCCTAAGACAAATGGAGTGTGGAGCTGACTATTTATAGTGGGCTTTAATGGTCATTCAGTAACATTTAAAATATACTTGATGATAAACTAACCATCACAGCTGGAAGGATTGCAGTGTCCTGAGCCAGTTTACAGCATTTGCATATAAACCATGCAATGTCACAGAGATACTGAATGATACATGTGCATTATAAAACGTAAATCTCCTGCTTTATTGCTTGTTGAGTATGACGCAAGGATCACACAGTCATACACCCAGAACTATTCTTGACCTATAGCCTGTTTTCCTTTTTAAGTCAATACACAAAAAAATGATTAACTCCATGTAGAGGTTGGATTACATGCAACTGCATTTTAGTGTAAATCCCCATAGTCACCACTGATGGAGAATACCCCTTTTCCCTTTCTTGTATTTCAAGGTTGAGGACTTATGTCACTGGTGTGATTCCTTTCGTCGTCTGACGAGCAATCTGACGAGTTGTACAGAAAGTTGTCGCCTTCATCATCGTCACTGTCCCTGAAGTCTCTTATTCTGCCGTTTTTTGAGTCCGTCTTATTGTGATAATCCGTCTGTTCGAGTCCGTCAGATTTCTCCTGGCCGTTCTTGGTGCCTTTCTGCTTCTCGGCCTCCTGGGCGGCTTGCTCCTTGGCCTTCTTACTTCTCTTCCACTTCATACGTCTGTTCTGGAACCAGATTTTAACCTTAAAATAAAGAAATATCTTGTTTAATTTAGCTGCACATACAAAGAAATATGCGAACTGTTGACGCGCCGTGCGCAAAGGCTGCGTAAAGGTCACCAAACCACCTGACACTGACCACTGGTTTTACAGCCACAAACAACCACTGCTACACTGCAAAACAATTAATAATTAAAACTTTGTGTAGAGTTTTGTAATCGCAATTTCAACCAAGTAAAAAACAGCAAATAAGAGATAATTCCGCTTGTTTCCAATTCAAGTCCAGAATTTTCTTTAATCAGTCATTTACTTGACACTCATCTTCCTTTCAGATCTCTTTGGTTATAAAATGACACTGTTTCCTGAAATTTGCTGGAATAAATGAAAGTGCAATAGAAACAAGCGGAATTATCTTATCTAATTGACATAATTAGGCAACTCAATTGTTTTAAGAAAAATGAGTCAGACCGGATATATGAGAACAAACTGTAAAAATGGGCAGTACGCTTGAGTATTTAAAACGTCATGAAGCCAAATCAGCAAGAGGGCTATATGCAAACATATTACCTGAGTTTCCGTCAGCATAAGGGATGTAGCCACTTCAAAGCGCTTTGGTCTTGACAGATACTTGTTCAGTTTGAACTGATGCTCCAGCTCCAGCAGCTGTTGACTTGTGAACGCAGTTCTGGGTCTTCTGCACTTCCCAAGCAGGTTGGACTGCGCCTGAGCTGAAAATGAAACCAACATCAGTTCCTTGTGTCCTGCAACCAGATTTTTAAATAGGCCCCCAATTCCTCAGAATAAAAGCCAATTTCAAACGACAGAAAATATAATTTAAAAAAAAATATATTTGGTATGCGTTTTATGAAGCCTAAGAGATTCACGTTCAAGGGGGAAAAATCTCAATAAATTGTCAACCTTCTTCTGGAGACTATAATAATTTTCCATATGCTATAACTAAGCAACAAAATAGTCATGCAGTATACATATGCTCAGAAAGAAGCTATTTGCTGCTTCATTTAGAACAAATCTGTTAAAACGAACAGAAACAAAAAGGCAGTATCTGGAGAGCAAATAGTATGTGGACTGTGGGTTTCACACTCTTCTGCCACTTTCCCACTGTCCATTATCTGTCCATTTTAGTTTCTCTGCAGAAAAAACATCACTGACATTTTTTTTTTAAAGTAAGAGACATATCACAATAACCGACTTACATGCACCTAAACTCTACACTGCTGGCAATATTTTCAAGTAAAAATGATATAAATAATTAATGCAGTGACAGTCTGTGTCCTAATGCATAATAGTGAGAATTCAATTGCAATTAGATATTTTGAGGGGCATCACGTGCTCTAAATTATTTTGTTCATGGTAAAACTGTAAAACGTCTAATGTCACTCTGTAATGTATAGCACCGGTAACAGAAGGATAATCCGCAATTAAAATCAGACATTCTGGGTAGCATCATAAGGCTACATCAGATATTTTAGGCAGCGCCATATATAATATTTTGCGATTTGCTTCAAATTAAAAGGTTACAACAATGCTACGCTGTAATGTACTTACAATTAAAATCAGACATTTTGGGGAGCATCATGCCGGCAGTGGAGACCCGGAGCCAGTGGTCCAGCTGGAAGGTGCTGGCTGTTAGTTTGATGGGATCGCTGGTGTGGTGGTGATGGGACCCGTGTGGATAGGAATAGGACAGGGCAGGGTGTTGGCCTGTCAGGGCTGCTGCAGAGTAAGTATACATAGGATGGCCATAGAGAGCCTGTGGGGGGATCCCTGCGGTACTCTGCGGATGTAATCCAACCATGCTGTGCGGACTATTCAGGAAACCCGGTTTAGGAATCAAACCGCAAGAGGAAATCCTTGGCGGAGACGGCGTCTCGGTGCGCAAAGACTCGGCATTGGCCAGGTCCCGGGCTGTTACGCTTCCGGACGACGAAATGGAAGAGGACGAGGACAGAGAAGTCACCAGCGCAAGCGGAGAGGTCTGCACTTTAGGCGTATCGACGGCTAAAAGCGCGTCAATGCGAAAGTTTTTGGATTTCTCCATTTGGCCGTACCGCGTCCTCGTCGCTTCTGCTGCCGTGTCTTAAGTTAAACGAGGGAGGAGTGACGCCTTTCCACTTCGCAAAAGTTATGATGTGGTCCGGAGTGTGAGAGGGGAGCTCAATGTGACACTTAATCCCTATCCGATGGAGACGATTGGTGCAGCCGTCTGGCAGGGGGCCGTCCCAGTTTGCGTCGTGCCTCACAACGCCTTTCAGCTCTTCTAAAATCACTGTAACCCACGGCCTTGACTGGCGTACAGCTTTTATCAAACGGCGTCAACTTACCATTGTAATTATTTCTAAAAATACATAAATGCGAGAAAATGTAACACTTTTCATCAATAATAGTCCTGTTAGGCTAAATGGTATTTTTATGCCAAGCCAAATAATTTTTATTAAACGGCTAAAAATAGTGGTTGCTAAGCGACACATCGCTAATTAGGGGTGATATTTCAAGTAGTTGAATTAATTGTCGCGTCACAGATGTGTGCTTATCGAATATTTTAACAACGGCCTCCAACGTGACTCAGCCAATCAGAAATGAGAACCCGAACTATGCGTACTATCATTACGAGTTTAATGTGATGTTGCTGGGTGTTTTCTACAGCTGTATGTCTGTGGCATGGCTCATTTGACCCTAACCCTGAATATGGGATTATGGGTATTGCAGTGTTTTGTTAAACTTTACCAAATGGACTTATATAAACAAAGAGTTGAATCAAGTCTGAAAATAAGAACCGGATTAATGTATAGGCCTCTAGCTTAGGAAAGCACACAAATGATTTATGTAAAAGTTTGCTGTGAAATACAAACCATGTGTCGATTAATCTTGAACATGAAGAGATATGGGATAATATAACATCCTACAGTCAATGTCTATAATATAGCCTACTATAGCCTAATAGGATAATATAATTCTCCATAGCCTGTAACTACTTCAAGAGTGAATACAAGTTATTCCTGCAGTGCAATCCAGTTAACATGCAAGGTGACGTGTAAAGTTGCAGGCCTATCTTTACTTATCTTTTAGATGCATGGACATTAACAAATTAACCTATACATGAATCATGGACAAATTAACCTCCGCATAAAGCTGTGTGCTGTTGGGAGAGAAAAAAACAAAAAAACAATGAGTATCATTATGACCTAAACATCCCGTGAGACCAACAGGGAAATTT
>OMKZ01009619.1:1225-11974 GCA_900302535.1 Neoniphon sammara | reverse complement strand
CGACTGTTGGCACTCAGGGAGGCATGCCGCTCCATGAAATGTATTTCACGGGTTCTGGAATTAACTCCATAGGCTATAACATGGTTCTGGATAAAGTTATCGGAGCTTAATTTTGGCCTTCTCGGGTGGTGGTACCAGGAACCTTTAGAGGGAGATAGCAGCGCTGTCAATCTTGATTGGTCAAGTATTAATGTGACAATTCACTCTGAAACATGCACTATCATTAGAAGGCTACAACACAACACAGCCAGTGTCAAACAACAAGGTGCAAAAATAAACAGTAAAGCAATGGAAACTGCAAATTGGACAAACGAAGAAGTGCATGCAACCGTCAGTGTTTGGTGAGAAAGTATTCAGCAAGAGCTGAATGCTTCATACAGTGTAAACGAAAACAAAGCCAATCTCAGAACTCCACGGGTTCTGAAAAGTCCCAGGTTATGGAAAGTACTGGGTTACCTTTGGCAGTCAAAAAGGGCTACTACAGCCCCAGAACTTCAGCAAGAGAAACCAGCATAACTTAACCACACGCTGCTTTTGTTATTTTAAATTGGCCAGGAACTTTGTGAGTTGTGTACCACAGGAGGGGTGAAGCCATGCTGCAGCACAAATTGCTATGATGTTGTAATACTTCACCTAACCGTTGGACTTTTAGGGAGGGAAGTCAGTGTTTGTGCTTCATTACAGGCAGTTAGACAGCTCATTGTGGTGAGGCTTGCTTGCACATGTCTAAAATCTCTCTCTCATTTACTCTCTTGCTCTGTCTTGCTCTCACGCATTACCCCTCACCAAACAGGCTCTGATCACATCCGTGAGAAAGACGGCCTGTGGGCGGTGCTTGCATGGCTGTCAATCCTGGCCACCAGGAAACAGAGTGTGGAAGAGATCATGAAGGACCACTGGCAGAAGTTCGGCAGGAACTTTTTCACCAGGTCAGCACAGATTCAAATGGCATTCTTAAAGTCAAGGCTGAGACCCAAAATGAAAAAGGCGTTTCAGGGGAATCACCCAGCCAGGAGTAGCAGTATTGTGTTTGTACTGTGTTTTTTAATCATTGTTTGTCCCAGGACTAAATTTGGGAACATGTGAAAAAAGTTTTCAGTATACCTGTTGGGAGGATATACTGTAGGGCTTTGGGATAGCACAGTGGTGGTACTGTGACCCACTCTAGTGGTGATTTAGAGAACTGCAGTGCATGAAAGCACTGGGAAGGTCTGTATTCATACAGCTGACCATCTCTTCACAATTTTAAGTTTTATAGCTGACTGTAGTGGCTAAATCATCTGAATTTTTTGCAGTGTTTTCCTAATAAGTAAGGAGCTTTGTGATGGAGAAAAGATGTCTTAAAATGAAAGGGTTTATGCAGGATAAATGTAATGTTTGGTTAAAATTACAAACTAACTCCATAATGGTTGATTTGCATAAAATCTCAAATTCCTTGAGGTACCACTTAGTGAAGTTGAAGTGCTGATTGAGGATCACTGACCCAGGACCATGTCGTGTGTCATTATCTGGAGGTAAAAACTGATCCAAGACTAGGGGAAATTTGAGCGTGCAAAACTTCTGCCAGCACTGAACATCTCTCCAACTCACTGTTATACCCAAACACATCAATTTTAAGTTAACTTTGAAATTGGAATTCTCAGCTCTGCAAAAATAGCTTTAGCATTTGAAATCAAGTCTCTGTCTTGGTAATTTTCATAGTTATGGCTAAAAAAACTAATAGCCTAATGAGAGAAACCCGAGATCCAGATCACCACCATGGCAGAGGTAATAATCACTCTGATTAAGAGATGCTATGGGCCCTGAACAATATGAGCTCTGGTAGGAGGATATTATTCACATAATACATATAACAGTATTTAGTATTTAGTCAAATTTCTTTCTACAATTCAGTGCATCCATTCATGTATTTTAGCTAACTCTTTTATGTCAAAATATGAACATTTCTATCCTGTTCACCCCGCAGATATTTTTTTAAAAGTCTGCTGGTTGACAAATTACATTTTTGTACCAGTCTAAATCAGCCTTTGATCCTCCCAGGTATGATTATGAGGAAGTTGACTCAGACGCTGCCAGCAAGATGATTAAGGATCTGGAGACTGCTATGTTCGACCCATCCTTTAAGGGAAAGAAATTCTCATCGGGTGATAAGACATATGAGGTGGCCATTGCTGACAATTTTGCCTACACAGACCCTGTGGACGGAAGTGTGTCCAAGAACCAGGTGCAGAACCCATTGCACTTTTATATTTTGCTTATATTGTGTGTCCTTCTGTTTTTCATCTTTACTCACATTTAGAGGGATCGTTGAGTTCAGTTTCAGTTCAGTTAGCGGAAGAAGTCACACTAAAGAAGCTTCAAAATGTAAAAACTGAAACTGAAAAGATTTTTACTGAAAAACTTAGTGTCCAATCATCAAACACCAAGTGATTACCATGAAATGGCACTCCAAGTTTGAATTTAGATTTTGAATTTCTTAAATTGAGTTTCGAGTGCAATATTGATAGAGATGGCTTTATCCATAAAGTGACGGAATGTATAACAAAATCATTTCCCTGTAAGACATTAAGGCTAACAATCAGCCTGCACCAGTGCAGTACATTATACCTCCACATTTTCCTTTCCCCTTGCATTTACATCCATCTGCTTGTCTCTTCTCTCTCTCTCTCTCTCCTTCTCTCTGTCGCTCTCTCTCTCAGGGCTTGAGGATCATCTTTTCAGATGGCTCTAGGATTATTTTCCGTCTGAGCGGTACAGGCAGTGCTGGAGCAACCGTCAGGCTCTACATAGACAGCTATGAGAAGGACCCCCAGAAGATTTACCAGGACCCACAGGTCAGGACATCACTAACTTAAGCCAGTTAGAATCAATGAGAGAAAAAGTAGACAGTGATGTCATCAGATTTATGGGAGCAGCACTGGTCTGGTAACAGAGGGTTTTTCCCTATAATTTTTTAAAGTGAAACACCACAGAAATAAATTGGGAAGATGGAATGGTGGACATGAATTGAGGTTCCCACCCTATCAGCAAACAATGCCAATAACTCCTTCCTGCAGACCTGGTCATAAGTCGGCTCTCTGAGCTGTTGGCATCTTCAAAACTTGACAAAACTTTGTGTTCCTCAGCCAATAAGCACCTATGAAGGATATTTAGCAGGCATAAGATAAAGAGAGGCTTCAACTTGTCATTGTAACTCCATGTGAGCTAAATAATTTCTGCTCTGGTACAGTCCAAAATCTGTTCTGCTGTTGGAGGCAATGGGCCTCAGAAGGCTTCAGCCTGGCTGGAAAGGTCTGTAAGCCTAGCCAGCCAGCTTGTTTTGGGTGCAACGCTCCAAATATGAGGTCCACAACTTGTATTCAAAGGGGGAGAAGACCCTTGGTGAAGACTTGAGTTATGGCTGCTTATCAGAGCCAGGACGAAAAGAAGGAAAAACAGTCTCAGGGAAAAATAACATTGAGAGCCCCAGCTTGACACTTCATAAAGTCATTTTAAGTGATGTAGACAGAGACGTGATAGAGCACAAGGGAGAAAGAAATGAGAGAAAAAAGGGACAAAGTTCTACTCCAGTCCCATTTACTTTGCTTGATCCTCGCCAGTGCTCACACCTTCCATAACTAGATAAGCAGAGAAGTTTTGCCTCAAGTTAACTTGATAGATGAATGGGCTGTGGGCTTGTGGGTCAGTTGGCTGACTTTGGGTAGGTTTGATTTATAAATCTGGTGAGTTAGCTTTGGATATGAGCCGGCCTAGAATGGAAGTGAAACACTTCTTTTCATGTTCCATTCAAAAGCACCCGTTTCATCCTCGTTCATCACACTGTAGTTTGCCTGATGTTCTTACTGCGTATAGTCTTATGGTATAAACACAATCCCAAAGTTGAGAACTACTACCAGAGAGGCGGCACACCAGACAACCAAAGAGGATGTATAATGTTATTCTCCTTACTTAAGTCAAGCTGCAAAAACACATTGCCTTAAGTGAGGACAATAAAGTTTAGTCTAAGTCCAAGAGAGTAATTGATTTCTGGTGACAGATCTCTGGTGCGGGCAGGATATTTCACTTTTCTTGTGTTTTTGAATGTAGGACTGAGGTTTGTAACTCAGATTAGCTGATGTTGCCGCCGTCTGAACACAGCTACACAACCAGCTCAGTTTCACATGATTGGAACAATCACAGTATAGGTATCCAGTATGACTTACAGCACACATGCCAAACTCAATGGCCCGCCAGTAAATAACGCTCCCACCACTCATACTACAAATCCCACAATGCACTGCAACAGCTGCCGCACAGGTGAATACCCGCTGCTCCGCTGCTTTAATAACACACTGATCAGCAGATGAATGCATCAGTTAGCGCTTTTACAGTGACATTTAAGCTAGCCCCCAAAATAAATGGCCAAATGAAAAGTGGACTTTGAAAACAGGCAGAGTACCTGTTTGTCAACATCGGAGGGAAACCTGTCTGCCTTGTTTATGGAGCCAATGTGGCCATAATTAAGGAATATACGTAACATCGCCATTTTTTATTTGAAAGATTTGCAAATTTTCACCAGCTTGTTCACATTTTAAATATTTTCATTTTCCTTGATGTTATTGTTGAAGGAAAAAATTATTTTAAATTTAAATTTTTTAAATTTATTTTATTTAGGAAAAAGTTGTTGCAGTCTGGCTGTTCAAATTCATATTTCTGATTGAAACATTGTCAGTTTTAGACTGTTCAATAAATGTTAATCCTGTTTGGCCCACAATTTTGGCCCCTCCTCTGATTGAGTTTGACACCCTTGACTTACAGCAAGTGCAGTAGCATCGTAGAATTAGATACAAATCAGTCACAGTCATATATCAGCATAATTACAAGTAACCTAGACAGACAGTAATGTATTGATAGGAGCTACACTGCAAGATATATCCCTCTTTCAAAGTCATTCAGTCAAATGTTGAGCCTTGTAATCTTATTTTTCTTGAAACAAATGAAAGAAACTGCCAGAGAGATGAGATAATTTCTCTTGTTTCCAATACAGATTAACTTTTATTGAATCAAGTGACATCTTGAACCTTGTGGTGTGATCCACATTGTTTCAAAACACCATCATTTGTTTCAAGAAAATTTTTAAAGTGAGTTAAATGATGTTGGAACCAAGTGAAATTATCTCACCACTTTTGGAGATTTTTTTACTTGGTTCAAGGAAAATATTTGAAGAATCAATACTCTAGTAAATGGCTTGTTAAGATGGGTACTTCTTGCAATGTAGGGAATACAGGGGCACAGTAAAGTGCATCTAGTGGAGGAGAGTGCACAGGATAGTCTGAACAATAAATAAATTAAATGTTCATTCATCTGCAGGTCTTTAAAAAGTCTTAAATTTCACTTTATAAATATGTGGCCTTAGGGCGCTCCAGTGTCTCACTCTGTAGAGCGCGTACCACATAACCGCGGTGGTGCGAGTTCGATTCTGACCCACGCCCTTTGCTGCACGTCATCCACTCTCTTTCTTTCCCCTAACTTTCTGTCTATCTCCACTATCCCTGTCAAATAAAGCAGAAATGCCCCCCAAAACACTTTAATAAATAAATAAATATGTGGCCTTACAAGTCCTCTGTCTTAAATTTGAATTTATAAGGTCTTAATTTCAACAAAACATTTGATTTAATTTCATTAATTTTTCTGTTTGTTTTGTCAAAATGAGTTTTGTTCACCCGTGTCAAAATTTACAATGTTAAAAAACTCTTAGCCTGCTGAACCTGATACTGCCTTTATACTTAACCTGATACGCTTACCTGTTGGGAAAATGCCTGTTGTAAATTAACCCAATTCACTTTATATTTAGCTGGTATACTTGTCTGTAGAGGGGATTCTAAGAAAATACTTGTGTTTCCCTGTAGTTCTTTGAAAAAAGTAATGGTTGTATTTATTACAGTAGTGCCTTGCAATTCTCACCTAAAGGAAACAGTTCAAAGAATCATCTAGTAAATATCTGGCCATATTCATACCTAAACCTACCTTACCTCTGCACTTTATACTTACCTGCATCTGAATAATGAAAAATATGATTTGTCCAGAAATGAGTCTTAAATTACAATCAAATTTGTCTTTAAGAGGCCTTAAAAATATTAAATAAAGTAATGAATAGTCATTTATTTAGGCTTCAATATTATTTTCTCATAGTCTTTTAATAAAGGCTGTTATTTTTTGTCTGTTCAAATAACATATTTAAAAATGATTAGGCCTATATTTTTGGGTAGCTAATGTTGCACAATTGTTTTGTTAATTTTAGTATTACATATCATAAGAAATCAATTAGAAATAATACTTGAGAAAGACTACTTGTGCCATTTTTTTTGCGTTCAAGTTTGCAAATTATATAACGCTCACAAACAATAGCAGCCTTTGTGAATGTCACAATTATTCAATTATTCGTTCCTACCACCCACTGATTAGTCGCCCATGGAAAATGTAAGTTTTGCACAGCCCTCACAGACACTGTATAAATGTGTGTGTGTGTGTGTGTGTGTGTGTGTGTGTGTGTTGTCTCTGTGCAGGTGATGCTGGCTCCCCTGGTAGACATCGCTCTGAAGGTCTCTCAGCTCCACGAGAGAACCGGACGCACTGGCCCCACTGTCATCACATGATTCCTCTGCTGCGCTGCCACCACGCTGCCCCGGCAACAGGATACCTCCGTCCTCTCCGGGGTGAAGCTGCCCTTAAATGCTGACTTGGCTTTAGCTCCCAGGTCCTCTTACCAACCAGAGCTTGACGAAACAACAGTGGAATGCATGTGGAATACAAAAAAACACATGAGGAGGTCTTGGTTCATCTGACATTAGAAGTGATGCACTGCAAAAAAAAAAAAAAATCCAAGTCTTTAAGTACAGTATTGGGATCTTAAAATTTTACCGTTTCTTTAAACAAGCGAGAGACTCTGCCAAAGGAGGAGTGTAGTTGTTTATCTTGATTTTAATGGAGAGATCTGCCTTACTTCAAGATATTGTCACCTGAAATTTTCTCCCTGCATTGACAGATTTTTTAATGCATTTTAAGGGAAACAAAATTTAACGACTGCAGTCAGCTAGACTAAATATTCTTTGCAGTGCATCTCACTTTGAGGTTAATTCAGTGTCTGGTATTTTAAATCAAGTATGCCTCATGTAATACCTGAAACTATATTCAAGCATGTTATTGTCCAGGTCTGCTGTGAAACTCTACTCTCTTAAATGGAGAAACTGCCACACTAACCACAGATCAGCAACTAGGGACATCTTCACCCCTTTCCTCTCTCTGTCTCACTCGTTCTTTACTGACCTGGTGCCTTCCCTCCCTCTGCCCTAAAAAAAACCCACCAACAACAACAAAGCAGCCTCACAGCCTGTATCACCAAGCCACACCTAAAGCCTTTACAACTAACACAACCACCATGAATAAAACAACTATACATAAAACTGTGCTTGTGTTTTCAAATGTGTGATAGCAGTTTTATTTCCAGTTGTACCGTATTGAGTTGCAAACTAATCATTTCTTTTCATTCCCAGACACATGCATTCACTCATAGGTATACTCACACACCATTCACAGGTACTCAAAGAGATGCCTTTTATACAAGCAACAGGGGTGCTTGACTAAGTGCTCAAGCTACCCGTAATTACATTAGCAGACTTGGTTTTGAAAGCAGAGCAGTCACAAGAGAGACCAAAATAAGAGTGCATGGGAGGGTATTAATGATGGGTTCCTTTCAGCCAGGAAATTATTTTTGATAAAACACAGAGGTCCAATCATCATCCAGCAGCACACAGGCCAAGTCGCAGGACAGGCTTCCAGCAGACCAAGCGCTTCTAAAAAGGTAATGCCTCTCCAAAGACATTCCTGGGGCTAGCAGGAAAACATAAACTGATGAATTCACTTACTCCCTTGCAAGTATGCAAGTTGTGTAATGAGATCCTGAATGTAATCCTGATTAACGATTTGAGTTATAAAGTGTCAGGAGGCCGGGGGATCCCACAGGCTCTATCTCCAGCCAAACTGACGAGCTGCAACAGACATGATATTTTGGTTTGGTTTTTCAGGAGGAGAATGCTAGAGGGGTGTATGCAAAGCAAAGGAGAGACTTTTCAGACACCTTACTGGTAGTGGATTGGCGTCAACTTGTTCTTCACACAACTCCCACTCTCTCTGGACTTAAATTGCCTGCAATTTAGTTAATAGGAGCGAGGGAAATCAGGTGCACCCACGCATCGGGAGCACTCCATGTTTCTCCCTGCACATGGAAAGGGAAAAGAAAATTGCCCTCAATCATAGATGGCACATTTTCTACCAATTCCTGTCACATACATCAATGTCATTCATGCTGACCACAATGCCAGTGCAAACACCTGCCTGAGCTAATACCTCTAAAACACAGGTTAAAGAGTCAAAGACCTAATCTACAGCTTATTTGACCATTCAAGTTGTATTTTCACACAGATATCTGAATAGGTTGACCCATAATCATTGGAAAATTATAATTTGCAGCATTTCTAACCTGCAGCAACTGAACATACAGCTTGCTTTTACTGAAATGAATGCAACACATATTTGAAATGACTTACTATTAACCATTATTAAGAGCTACATCAGATTTGAGAATCTAATAAATATTTCCAGTCCCATAGCAGTGTTTTTGTTGCTATGGCTACCCTTTTGTTTATGTTAAGATAGAGGATTGGGCTTTTAAGGCCAATCACCACCCATCAAAGGTACTAGTTATAGCAGGTGGGTTGTGTAACTGCTCTAAACAGTTCTTCTCTGTTCCTATGGGGGTAAGAATATTAGGTTGGAAACTTTTTCATGCTGCTGGGGTGCTGCATTGTTCAGGCCCTGTCATGCTGACATGGTGCGATGCATAATGTTTTCCCCTTGTTCGGCCGGTAATGGCTTACAGGCTGTATTTGGATTGGCCGTCATTACGTCAGGTAATCACAATAAGGCTTACATTAAGCTGGCCTGGTCCACAGCTATTAGATGTCCAAATGGCTTTCTCTGGAGCTGGCAGGGAGCCTTGTGTTTTTAGAGTGGCCTGCTCGTTGCTCTCCTGCAGGAACAGGGCAACCCGGCTGACAAAGACATCATTCTCAAAGTCCTCAAACAAGGTGTATATGGAAGGCACTGGGCCTGGGCCTTTAAGAATCACTTTATCTGCTCCTTCCAAAACTAATAATTCAGTTTATTCGTTAATGAGGTTTTGTATTATATTAGAAGGCAGGCAATATTGTGTGGTAATCATGTTGGTTGTGGACCCTTTCTTTCATGAGATCCTGGATACTAGCCAAGTTTCCTAAATCCCCTGATTTTTTTTTTCTTTTTTTTTTTTTCTTTGTCAATTTATCCCATTATAAGTGCATAGAGCAATGTTGGTCTTTCAGGTGTGAGACTCAGTGCTTGGTCAAATTGCATTATCTGAGATAGAGTTCACATTTAAATAGACTCCTCTTAGGACTTAATAATAATGTGAGACCAGAGCTTACACTTACTGGCCACTAAAACCAAACCAAACATTATTTATTTTGCACAGTCAAATGCAATGCAGTGTGCTTTAGAATTAAGCAAAATAGAACAGAAGAGAGAAGAAACACAACATCCTTTATTATGAATTTACAACACATCATTTCTATTTTAACACAGGAATCACGTGTGCTTTACAGACAGAACTACCCCCCAAACCTATACACTTCTCTCATAGCACAGTATTGAAAAGACTCTTCTGTATATCTATACAGTTTTACTTGTTGTAGAGTATAGAATCAACACTCTAGAAAGAGTCAAAAAAGAGGCTGAAAATGTTGAGGTACACATATATATATATATATATACCCATCAACTTAACATATCTATGAGAATGGAAGTGTGCTAATCCTACTTAAACAAGGGAGTATCGTTTTTGTTATTGAGTCCCTTCCCTCTAAATGTCCTTGGATCTTATTGCTGCTGGACATGAACCATAACAGTACCATAAAAAATACTAATGAAAAGCAAATGCCTCTCAGTGTGAGAATTTCTTAATTTATATGTTTTGGACTCTCCAGACAGTATTTGGGAACATGAATGATGCTAATCCAAAGTAGGAAAGTGGGGTCCAAAACTACAATGTGTGTTGTTATAGCAACATATAGCCTTAAGCATCATCGTGGATGACCTGCGACAAGACGTTTGACCAGACACAAAAGGTTAGCAAAGTGCTAACCTTTTGTAAAGGTAACCAACAAAAAAAAACAAACAACAAAACTGTGGCATTAATAGATACATAGCATGGCCATAAATCGTCACCACCTTTTTTGCTCCCAATTTCCCACGTTTGGAGCCAAACTGTGCAGGATGATCTGTGAGGCCATAAAAGAGCTTGGCGACGGGGGGAGACGAACACCAGAGTTTCTGACCACACAGACGAACAGAACAGAGAGCACAGAGGCTGGATCTTGTCCACAGACTGCCCTGCCTTCTATCCGCTCCTCTGTCTGGCTCTCAGTCAATACACACCAAGGAGACAAACACACTGAGACCCACACTTTTGAGGCCCATTGTCCTCTGGACTATGCTTTTGATAAGGGTGGGATTTCTGGGGTTTCTCACAAGAGAGGAAGTGAAAGGGGGAGGGTACTGAAAATGGATACTGCACCAGAAATACTCAACACATTTGCCTACATCTATTCTGTTCAGTATGTTAGATCAGCATCGTAAGTGATTTTTTTTTTTTTTTTTTTTTTTTTTTCTTTTTTT
>OMKZ01009617.1:16718-40713 GCA_900302535.1 Neoniphon sammara | reverse complement strand
CCCCTGAGGGTTTTTTTTTTTTTTTTTTTTTTAAGTGAAGGTCCACCTGTAGAGCAGCATCCATAGAGCTGCTCCCTACTCACTACACTACAGTGCTGCTCTAAATAGTTTACATCATTATAGACTAGGAACAAACATTAAAGATTTTGAATGTAAAGCTACAATATACAACTTTTTGCCCGGAGACAGGGAATGTATTGCTGGTCCCGCCCCTCTGCCCCGCAGTAGGTCAAGTTCCCACCCCAGCACTTGTCAGTCATCTTGATGAGCTGTCTGCTTTAAAACGGCATCTAGCCTGAGGCGTAATGTAGGTAACTGGCTTCTGTAAATCCAGCACAAGCTTTGAAAAAGCAGATAAACACAGGTAATCTGCAAAAACAACAAAAACAGCAACACTGATGTTCACTCTGTTTTTTTGAAGAGATCACGTCTGACACACGCTTAGCTTCACTGTTCTTTTGTTTCTTACTGTTTTTTTTTTGTTTTTTGTTACCATTGTGATTGTTGCTATGTTGTTGCTCGCAGCTAATAAGAATTGCAGAAAGTTGGTCGTGGGATTTTTTTTTTCTTGGAGGTGATTTATCTATTTTCACAACACTCACCTCTCATGTTCCACTCCCTTGACATTATTTCCAGACCCCCAGGTGGTGAATATTAAGGCTGGACAATGTGGAAAAAATCAATTATCACAATATCTCTGATCAAAGAAATGCAAAAATGACTGCTGCTGCTTTCATAATTTCTGCTTTCATAATAAGGCTTTTGATAACAAATGATAAAACAACCAAAAAATTAGTAATGTGGATTTACTGACCAAGCAGGTAAAGGCAAATACCAGAACAGCCTATTATAACGTCAGAAAATTGCATCCTGTTGCTGTAATACAGCCCTTAAAACCAGGAAAGGACAACATTTGGGCCATTTCTCAACATTACAATATATAAAATCCCAGGCAACATCTAGTCTCATATCATGATATCTACTGATATATCACGCAGCCATACTTAACATTAGCACTATCCCTGACAAGCGTGATTGGTTTAAGAGACAGAAACCATCCAGAGTAATAATGGACTTTTATACATTGGCACAGCATTGTGGGAAAAGATCTGGCATCTCACATGAGACACACCACAGCACAAAATGTACGGTATCCTCAAAGACATGTGGAACGTAACTGAAAAGTCAATTTCAGGCAAATGGGGGATTGAGGCAGCTATCAGTCTGGTTATAGACAGACTGATAAGGTATGACATTATCATATTTATGTATTCATTATTATTTCAATGTAAAAAAAACACAACATATTTTAGCTTTACAAATTGTGGAGAAAATCCAATTCCTGAAATGATGGAAATGGAAGTGAACAGAACTCATATCTGATAACATTTGGCCAAGGCCACATATGACAAATATTTTGGAGTAATGAAGCTACCATAGCAATTACTAAGTAAACGAAAAGAAAACGGTTCACCTTGTGGGTTGCCAGATGATCTTAGCGGAGCTATAAGATGATTTATGGAAATGAAAAAAAAAAATAGCTTCAACACATAACATACAGTTTTGCTATAATATTTTACATCTTTGTGATAATTACCATTTCTCCTGTGAAATAATGACTATTTAACGCTTCTTGAGTTCCTTCAGTCATTAATTAAGTAAGATGAAAAGAAAAAATAAAATCATGCTTCAGTGTCAAAGTTCACTATTTTGTGCCTGCAGCACATGGAGCTCTATAACTGCTCTCCTGCCCTTTCTGTGTCATCATGGAAGGAGTGTGTTAACATGTATTGGTGCATTTGTGTGTGTGTGTGTGTGTGTGTGTGTGTGTGTGTGTGTGTGTGTGTGCGTGTATGTAGAGATTGATGTTTTCCATGGCAGTGGTGTGATTGAAACACCTCCTCACCATAAAGCTGTCGTGTGCGTGATGGAGTCGCAGGGTCGTTTTATGCATCACACCTGTCCCCCTTCCTCCCCGCGCTGACACCCAATCAAATAGGAAAATGGGCATATTTGTTTCCCTGGCCTTGAAAGCGCCAGTGAGGGGGGAGAGTGAGAGAGAGAGAGAGAGAGAAAGAGAGAGCAGGTCAATAGAAAGGAAAATACAGAGCAGAGATGGCGGGTCATTCTGCCATTAAGAGTTGGCCAACAGAAGAAAACACACTTTTTGTTTGTCTGTCTACCTAGCTTTCTTACAGTAGCCTCTCTCTCACACACACTCATACACACACACCAATTTTTGTATCAAAAATCACAAAGAATAACCTATGCAAGTCACTGAAAAAAACAGAATATATGCTTCCTATCCTTACTTATGTATTTATTGATATCGAAAAAAAATTCAGTAGGGCCAACATCTGACCTGTGCAAAATGTGCTTTCTCCTATAACCTGTACCAGAAGCCAAAGTCACTTCCTTAATATCATTTCTATTGATTTTAAGAATTGCAGAAGAAATACCTTCAACATGGTGTTGATCTGCAGGGCTGTTTATTTGAGGAGTGTTTACCAAGAGTTTACAGAGACGATTACAATTGGATTAATCCCGGATTCACATGTGACTTAGGATGACATTTTCTATGTGGAATAAATCCCAAGGACAACACACTCTACGTGGGGGATTTTGAATCACTGACAGTGAAATGTGGAGAGAAAAAAAATACTCTTCGTTATATCTACACCTGAACAAACATTTTCTGCATATGAATTAACATAACAATACATTCTTATATTTTATTAAACATAAATGCATTCAGCAGTAAGTCAAACTTGGCTCACAAGGACCCACTTTGGTCAGCATATATCCCTGTATGGATTCACGGTCTTTTTCCTCAGTAGCCTCCTCCAGAGGCCGACTGTGTTTCCTCCGATATTCCCAGCAGTACAAACTCCTCAGTCCGAATGACTCACTGTACAGTGGACCAAACCTGAGCGCCGAGAAGCTTTTGGGAAACGAGCCCCAGTCCTAAAAATAGCCCATAGAAGAAAATAATGACCCTGGCTGGCTGCCGTAGTGTCTATGGCTGGCAAGACAAACGACATCCATTCCCGCTCGGCGCCTTTAATCAGCTTGTGATAATTAACGCCACACTCCATTGGCCAAACAAATATCTTTGTCAAGGTGCTCGTTGCTGTACAAGTCCTTCCCCTGTTCTCAAAGACAAGATAACAAGCAGCCTTTAATTGCCCTCATTGCTGTAGTAGTGGTATTATAGTCTTTACCCTGTGCTGTTGGGGGCTCCAGTCACCCTCTGTTTCCCTGCCTCTTCCTCCCTCTTTCCCTCCGTCCCAACGAGTACATAAAATATTTCATCGTGCTGGGCCGGCGCTCGGTGGTAGTGGCATCGGACTTTAATAAAGTGAACGACCTTGCGGGATTGCAGAGGGGATAGATTAAGTTTGCCTTCCCTACCGGCAGAAGCAGCCACCTCGCTGGTGTTTCTTATCTGGAGCTCGACTTAATTACCTGCTTTAATTCTAACATTTTCTAAAATGACCCCTCACCACGATGAGACAAGCTGTTTTAATTAAACAAATGAATACGCCACTTATCAGGCGGGATCAAAGCTCTCGTTTGTCACAGTAACAGTTAAGGATGCCGCCGATGATCACGTTATCTGGGACTTTGCCGGGGTTTCACCACACACAGAGGAAGCAGCAGCCGATCCTATCTATCTATGTGGTGCTGCTGCAGAGATATGGAAGATTACGAACAGGCCCATTAGATACAGCAGACATGTCCACTTAGTCACATTGTAATCTGATGAGCTTCATAATGTAGCCATGCATTCCTTATTACGCTGGTAAAAAGGTTTATAGCCCAAGGCAGGGAACTCTCTGTCTGGGAGAGGAGAGGAGAGGAGAGGAGATGAGAGGAGAGGAGAGGAGGCGCCTAAAGCCCGAGGAGAGAAACAAAAACTAATAACAAACGAAAAAGAAAGTAAAACCAGAAGTAAGAGGGAGAAGGAAACCAAAAATAGGCTACCAGCCGTTCTCAAAGTCATTGACACTGGCCGGTTTGTTTATGGTAGTTATATAACAATATTTTACTGTGTGCAGAGGGTTCCTGTGCAGCGCTGCCTGACCAAACTTAATGGGAGAAGTGTCAGAGAAGCCATTATACCAGCGGGGGCACACACAGCCCTATTACATATGGCTGCTGGCTGCTAATGTGTATTAGCAGGAGACAGAGGAAGCAAGGTGAAGATAAGTGATTTTGCAGTAGCAAGCTAAGTAGGACAAAGGAGGGAGAAAAGGGAGGAGGGAGGGAGATCAGGGAGGGATACTACGAGGGCTAAGCCGTGGCCAGAGTATAAACATGATGCTTTTGGAGTTATTAAATGGTTTCGACGCTGAGGTGCAGAGCGGCACAGGCTAATAGTCCGATGCTAAGTTAAAGAGGCTGTGCTGTAACTGTAAGGGCACAGGTTCGACCCCCGTGTCGACCGACGTGGCCTTTAACAGTCATGTCAAATGTCTAAAGTTCTTGTTTACACTTTGACCGCAAAGTGCGCTGCAGCTAAGTGATATATAAAGGGTTTTAAAAGAAAATGCGATTGCCAAGGCGTTTCAAAACAACAACCACTGAAAAAAAAGGTGGCTGCCAGTATTTTCTGTTGGTTAATAATTCAGTGAGGATTGAAGGCTGCTCTTGGCAAAAAAAAAAAAAAAAAAATGGTGAGTGCTTGTCTAACAGCAGCAACATTCAAAACACTGCATATTTCTATTGGAAAGGGCACCTTGCCAAGCCAAAGAACCCCAAATGCACTGCAAAATATAGAGCTACATGCCTTACTGCCAAACACATTAGCCCTCATTCTTTATTTGAGCTTTTGTCAAACAGTCAACTGTCTGTGTCACTCCACTCACACAACCACTCTTTTCAAGGGCTCGCTGGCCAAGTTTCTCCACTTGACACCAGCGTGGTGAGTGTGTGTTGGTATTAAAGGAGCGAGGGGGCTCCTCGGCATGGTCTTTGACAGCCCCCTTGAACTCCGTGGGCCTGGTGATAAAGTGGCTTGATGAGCGGGCAATCTCTGTCTGCCAGCTGCTGGTCTGGCCAGGCGAGCTGGGGAGGTGCCAGAGTGAGTGTGGACCCACTCCGTGCACACATACACACACACACACACACACACACACACACACATACACATACACACACACACACACACACACACACATACACACACACACACACACACACACACACACACACACACACCACATCAATTATATGCATAGTTTTATGCAAAAACACAAATACTACTTATGCAAGAACCTTGTACTGATGCAAGCACCTCATACAGGTCTGAGGGAGGGTCTATAATTTTAATTCCCTCTAGGAGTAGTCAGTGTGTGTGTGTGTGTGTGTGTGTACACCTTTAACAACCAATTCTAAATCCATGGCACCGATCTACAGAAGACAGAGCGAACAGATTGACTGTTTCACAGGGTAAAGACAACGAATGGCAGCTAGAGACAGAAAGAGAGAAAGAGAGAGAAGGGGGGAGGGAGACGTAAGAGAGGAAGAGACAAGAGAAGAAAAATGAAGGGGGGAAAGGAGGAGAGAAGACAAGACAAGAAAAGAAAAAATGAAGGGAGAAGAGAAGAGAAGAGAAGAAAAGAGAAGAGAATAGAAAAGAAGAAAAGAGAAGAGAAGAGAAGAGAGGCCAGACCGGTACAGGACATATGACTCTCCAGGTGAACTTGGGTTGACCCCCCGGCCAACACTCAGCCAGTTGGTAGAGCTGTGCTGTAATCAGCAGCTGTACTCTGGGGACCACTCAGTCAAAAAACAACTCCTTCCACTTCACTGCCTTCCAGGCTGGACCAGAATAACACTACCTTACCTACAATATGGACTCTCAGGCTAGTGACACTCCTATACACACATACACACACACATACTCACACACACCCTTTCTGACAACAGCTGCAGAGCTCCCAAGACATAATTCAAATTCCCTTTGTTTTGTATAACAGTAAATATTGAAATTCACTACAGTGCTAATAAGAATATTTGCCTCCATTTGAATGCAATAAAAAGTTGAAGTCAAATCACTTCAGGCCAAACATTAAGGCCAAAATACTTGATTAAGTCCAACTGTGAAGAATAGTCCATGAATCAATAGCTAATTAAAGCTCAGGCCTTTCAGATCTTCAAGCACACTTAACCAAGTTTTATAATCCTGTGTGCTGAAAAATTAGGTAGACATCACTAGGTGTACATCACTGTATTATTACATATTTAAGGCTGGCAAAATCAGTGCGGTAGTAATAGTAGTAGTAGCAGTAGAAGAATTAATAGCAGTAGTAGTGGTGGTACACTGTATAAATGATAGCTGGCAATTGTTGATCTTATAAAAGTTTTCAAATTAATCTGACTTTTGCTTTGCCATTTGCAACTAATAAAAACTTATTATACTATTGCCCTAACAAGCAATTTCAAATCAGTAAGACAAGGATTTTTGAGTTGCTTCTATGTAGTTTTCATGTCTGTTATTAGGAAAAAAAAAAGTAGAGAAAACACAGATTAAACACATAAACAGATACATACATGCTTTGTGTCTGTTGTAAATCTTAGCAAAGTCAACAGCAGTAGTCAAAAGTTGAGAAAACCCAAAAATCCATTACATCATGTTGCCTTGATAATTTGTTTTCTCAACATTTTTGTTTTTACAGCATATCGTCACCAAAAGTTGTATTCCACATGTTGTATATATTTGAACGCTTTAATTCAAATTTCCTTATACTGCCACGCATTTTTAACATGAGTGGCCCAAGTGGGAATCAAACTCCTAACCCTGGCAGTACAAAGACAGAACTACATCCATCTTGTTACAGAACCACATTACATCAGATTTATTCTATTCGAATTCAAATTATTCTAAGATAAACACTAATCTAAAATAATCAAAATCAAAAATCTCTGTTCAGTTTATCACCTTTAGACCTACTTTTGTTTTTTTTTTTTTTTTTTTCACAAGGTGAGATGCGTGAGGAATAACACCAGCGTGAATCTTTGTCACATGCATATTCAGATGTCATCAGCTTGTGGATCTTAACTAGATTAGAGGTTTGTGTGTTGACATTCAGTGCTCTCGCCTTTGGGATGTGCCAAGGGATTGTTTTCAAACCAGGCATGGGGTTTGCTGGCTGATTGCGGACATGTCAGCTGATAATTCAGGAAGTAGAATCAACTTGAGTAGATTGGACGGCATTGTTCGCTAAATGACAGGATCTGTCTTCCCCTCCGCCTCCTTAATTATCTTCCTCGGTTATAATTACACGTGTGAAGGTCCAGAGGACAATCACTGTTGTGTTGTGATGTCTGCTAGCTGACGTTAGATGAGACAGGCAGGAGATATTGTCGAAACCGTCACTGGCTGTTAATGAAGGTTACTGTCTGCTGTCCCAAAAATCACGGGCATTACTTATTAGAATTATACAAAATTTGCATTAATCATTTGTTGTCATTGCGTTCAACAGAACTATGCATGATCTGTTGCACTAATGCACAAAGAATCTTTATTAAAACGACTCAACAACTGCATACCAATATGAAAAATGCTTATGTTACGGCATAATGACATAAATTAACTACCCATCTCAGTGTTGCAGGGTTGTCCTTTAGTTGAGAATAACTGTTCCTCAAAACCCACAATATTACCAGCTATAAACAGCTGAGGGTTGGGACACACTGGAGGCTTTCATTAAGAATAGCAGTAACTGAGAGCAGAGAGTGACCTGGGGGTCCTTAAGCAGCCTTGTAATTCTCTCTTAATGAAGCTGATGAATAAATGATTTGAGGCGCTGTGCATGAGGAGTCTGATCCCCCGTCAGCTTGTCTCTGTGGGGTTAGGGAGAACCTCAGGGGAGGCCCCCTTCTCCTCCCTCCCTCTACCTCCTCCTCTATCCTTTAACCCCCACTTTTTTGTTGTTGCAGCAATTCTTCATTGCTTCCTCCTCTATCCATCTCCTCTTCCACCCTTCGCTGTCCATCTCCTCTCTCCCTGACTGTCTGCTCCTAATCTCCTCTAAAACATCTTCTCTTGGACCGAGCTGGCAGATAGTGAAGGCCACCGTCAGACTCCGACTGACTCATCACATCATAAACAAGTGGTGGGTGTCGGCCCGCTGGCAGCCCCCCAATTTCACACACGTTCACTCTGACGGGTTGTTTTTTTATGTTGCTGATTGTTATTTTCCCTGTTATTGTTTTTCCTTCCCCATGACTTCAGACAGGGGGGTAAAAGTGCAACTCTGTGTCCTCTCTGAGACCAGGCAATCTTACTCTCTGGGCCAGAAAACAAAGATGACAGTAATAAAAAGGAGAACCAATTGCTTTTTCATTTCATTTCCACTGGGAAATCAGGCTGAGGGAGGAATAAAGGGGCTATAATAATAAAGTTTAAGAGGAAAGGCCTGTGGCTTTCCATTCCCTAAATAAACCACAAGCAGTAGCTAGTGTGCACGGTACAGCAGCTCAGGGTCATCCACATTATTGGAGGACAGGCGAGAGGAGATGCACCAAGGGGCAGGAGCTGAGCTGGACAAGCAGAAAGACTTCAGCTCAGGGTATAGAGGAATGCCAATAACCGCAGTACAGAAAAATACCTGTTTCTTCTTCCCTTATTTTCCGAAGCCCGTCCCTACCAAGTATTTTTTTTCTTTTCAACGACAAGGAAGTAAAGAGAGGAGACAGAGGAGAGAAGATCCTGGTGGATTCACTCCAAGGCCAGGCACAAAATTTAGGTTAGCTATTAGAGTCTGAACTCCACTCAAAAGCTGATGCAAGTAGTTAACATAATTCTACTTAACCGGAGTGTTTTTTTAACAGTGCATCATTTCTATGCCGCGGCATCGTTATATTGCTCATTATAGTGGCACATAGTGCAGCTATCTCTGCATGAACATCCGAGTTAATGGGCCACAATAAAGACACCACTGTCTTCATTTTATGGCTGAGTATTTCTAATGGCCTACTTGGCTTCCTCGCCTGCTCTCTCAAAGGAGCCATCTAGGTCTCTTTAAGACCTTTGATATTCTCAGCACACTCTTTCCTCCTGGCCCACGTCTCCCTCCATCCATTCTTCCACCCTTCCTCCTTCCCATCCCTCCCTCCATCCCTGACAGCTAGAGGCAGCCCACGGTAGCCCAGGGCCTTTCCTGTGCCTTTAGTTTCATTAGCGGGCCCCAGATGCTTAGCTGCTTACCAAATTACGAAGGGCCAAAGCCAACCGCCTCCAGATGGGACCCATCTATATTCAGATGAGCTGCTTCCTCACATTCAGAGCAATCCCACGCCGTTGTCCTACAGTGTCGTCGACAAACACGCGGGCAAACACGAACACACGCGAGTGCAAACAGGTGTACACACGCGCGTCGGGGAACATGTGCGCTTGTAGGTGTCGCACACACACCCAGAGCTGCCCTAGCAAATACACACACACACAAACACGTACATTCTCGTACAGCAGTGTTATGCTAATCCTATCCCTGACACATGAACTTATTCATATTCAGTCCAAATCAAACAGTAATCTGAAATAGAGAGTATGCAAGGAATTCTCTGCTCAAATGATTATTTAAAACACATCAAACTTTAAGCTAAAAAGAGAAAACAGCTCGGTCTGGGTTTGAAATTAAAATGTTTAGATACACACCAAATTCCATCAAGGTGAACAAACCATAACCATAATTTCTTTTAAGACATTTGTAAATAATTGCACTTGCATCTCCCGGTGTTTCTGACGGTATGACTGTATGTTACCTGAGCAGCTAATCAGCCCAGCTTGCACAGAGTGAGAGTAAATAATCATTGTTCTATCAGGATCCCCATCTCTTTCCCTTTCCCTTTCTCTGTATATCTTTCCCTCTCTCTAACTCCAGCTCTGCTGCAGTAATTAAATCACAGTTGTGAGTTTTGAGACAGTCCAATCCCCCAAAACTTCACACTCCATTTCACCCCTCACATCTCTGACACCCAGACCCATTGGTGCAAAACCCAGAGAATACCCATTTAAATACAAAGTCACACAGGCAACACATCAATAGAAGTGTCTCAAGAAAAAAAAAAAACATAGCAAAACTATATTGAGCAGATATATTGATTGAGCTTGGATGCACAGACAAAAGTAACAGTGAGAGATGCTCAAATGACAGCTAACAAAAATAGAGGTCTGTTGAGAGTAAGTAGAGGTTACTGGTGGTTGTCTTAGTGGCATACAGGCAGATATACAAGAAAGTGTGTGTGGGTGTGTATCCCTGTGTGTGAGAGTGTGTCTGAGCACATTCATGCTTATGTGTATCGAGAGAGAGGAAGTAAGAGAGAGAGAGGGAGAGGGAGAGAGAGAGTTTATGTATCAAGGAGAGCAGGATGAGAGTCATTGAGGAGAGGCGAATGCAATTAGGGGACGAGGAGGATTTCTTCAAGGATCCATCTTCAAAAGGAGGAAAATAGTTTGCGAGCCTGCCAGCTGTAGATACTAGCTGTGCTGAAGTCTCTGTGAAGCTGGAACCCCCTCCACAACACTGTTGACTTAGCTGAACCGTTTGAATTCACCCCACTCTCTGACAGAGAGAGAGAGAGAGAGAGAGAGAGAGAGAGAGCGCGCAAGACGGCGATTTCTGTGTTGGGCAAAATGCAGATATCACCAGGCCTTCACAGTGCCCTAATGTGTCCCGTCAGCGCCTGACAGCATGGCTTTGTGGAATCGCTGAGATACCCATAATCCTTAGCTGAGGTCAGGGGGTCAACTCGCCATCGTGCTGAGCACACCCAATAAGTTTCGAGGAACCTATAGCCAAGCATCAACGCCCAAAACCCCCTCACATTATTCTGCACAGCATGCAGGCTCGGCTGTTATATGCAATGCAAATCCAGCGATGGGGCACGGAGCCCGTGTGTATAGGCGTACTTTGGGAAGAGCTATCGAAAGATTTGTCCTGTGTCACGCCGGGCTTACTAGCACAAAACATTTTGCAGTGCTGGTGAGATCAGGCTGCAGGGGCGAACAATGAGGGGTGAGGGAGAAAAGAGAAGTCTTCCGCCTACAATGCTAAAAGCAGTCACTGACTTACAGTACAGTAATCAGGGGACTGTTGGCTGCAGAAAAACTGCAACGCCTCACCTAGTTCATTATAAGATGACACAACCAATTTGTACCTCTGCCTGCTGCAATCTACCAAATCTCCCCTGACAAAAGCATTTAGATTAGAGCGCTTTCAGGGAGGGCTGCGCTGACACGCGTACCCAGCCTCTAAAAGGGGAAAATGAAGTGGCTTTTTAATTCTCCTCCAGGCAAACATAAAACTGTCCAGGTAAGTCATTTGTGGGTTGAATGGTGAGCCAGGAGCAAGCTGCCGCTCTGTGCCGCAGTACCCCTCGCTCCTTCTCCATTTTTTTCTCCCCCACTCTTTCTCTCTCTTTCTCTGCGGGCAAATGTGCACACACACACACACACACACACACACGCACACGCACACAAACACACACATGCACACACCCTTATCCTCATCTAGAAGATTATTAATCTATTTGTTACATTTTGTCCCATTATTTCTCCCGTATAATCCTCTTTCACTTCCTCTGGCAGGATGCTAATGAGTTTCTGTGAACAAGGAAACTGCGTGCTGTAGATGGTTGTGATTGGCGCTCCTCCCTCTTTCTCTCTCACTCTCTTTCTCTCTCTCTCTCTCTCTCTCTCTCTCCGATTTGTCCTGATGGCGTACACAGGAGAATAAAGGCTTCCAGACGGAATGGGAAAAGTGGAAATGGAGAGAGGTGCTATTTCATCTAATAAAGTAGAGCTTTGTAATCACTTCCCTCTCACAAATCTTTAAAGTCGACTAGAGCGAGGTGGAAATGGAAGTAATTGCCCCGGAACACGAGCACCGCTTCAGATTTTGGCTGGTGTCACCAAACTCTTTTCGCATGCTACATCAAGTATTCTCTCCTTCTTCCAAATATTCACTTAGAGTTATAGCTCTCTCCATTTCCTCTCTGCTGGTGACAGACAATTAGGTGTGTGTGTGTGTGTGTGCGTGTGTGTGAGTGTCTCGCCCTCTCCTGTGCTTGGTTTTTTATTAAAAGATTTTGTCCATCTCCCTTATCGCGCAGACAATGTTGACGGAGAGGGAGCATCATATATTCCGCGTTTTTTAATCTAAAAATCTTATATGAAATCCATAGACAGTCAAATGATTTCTACGGCTCACACTACAAAATGGGGTTGAGGGTGAGGAGACAACACAGAATATAACCTCTTTTTTTCTTTTTCTTTCTTTTCTTTTTAATTAAACACACGGGCACCCAAGTGGAGAAATAGGTGGCAGACATAGTATAGATGTACTAAAAAATACCATTAACGGTATGGTAAAGCTATGTAAAAAGGTAGTGCAGCTTCCCCAGTCTCTTGAGGCATGTGTAAAGCCTTGGCTGAATATCCATTCCATCCTTCAGCTTCAGGCCCAAGAATTATGACCGCAGGGAGACGAGGAGAGAGGAAAAAAGGCGAGAGAAAGCGCATAGGTACTAAATACCAGCATGAATTGGTGGCAATATAAGTCAACAACTACATAGGGAATTTATTCATTTCAATATATTGTGTTCCACTAAACAAGCGACTTACACATTGCACCATACCACTGAGACACTTGTTGTGGAGTCTAATCTCTGTTACCTCCCAAAGACACCATATAGATGCCATTTGTCTTACAGTGGCTTGTCAGTGGGTAGCCTTAGGAAAGGAGCCAGCACAATGCTGTTTACATTTCATTATGTGTCTGTGTGTTTGTGTGTGTTAGTCTGCAGGGTCAGGGAGGAGGGTGGTAGTAATGGCTGGGACAGAGGCTACAGGGGTTCTCAAATAGCAAAATGGGGTCCACTTGACGTTTTTATGAAGCGCGTCTGTTTGGAAATGAATCGTTAGTCTCGCTTTTATTGCTCAAATTACCCGAGCTGGTCCTTGTCCTGTTTGCCCTTAATTAACAAGCATTCAATTCCCCTATTAATTAGCACAAGCTATTAGCTATTTTACATCACTCTTCATTTGTCGACAATTAAAAGGTCTATTATTAAAAGGCATGCCACATGGTTAATTGTCTGAGTGGCTCAGCAGCACAGGGAGAGGGAAGAGAGAGCAGGAGACTTGCAGAGCAGAGGGAGGAGTCAAAAAGAGGTCTGGACCAGCACAACCTTTACGGTCTGGCTGTCTCCATTTCTCTGCCTGACACTCTGGTCCTCGAGAGAGAAGCCACCCCCTCAGGACTGTGTCACACACTCCTGGGGTTTAGGCCCAGACAGCCCGGTTTAGGATGGGGAAGCGGTTTGGGAAAAGAGGGACTGAAGGGCCTGAGAGTGATTGCTGTGCTGTTTTAGAAAATTTCCAAAATCGACAGCACCTACAGTATGGATGCAAAACCAGGGTGCTGACCTAAAACCCTCGTACTGTGGTGCAATTTTTGTCCCAATTTTTAAGGTTTCCTTGTGTTTTTTTCAAATCTACAAATCAGAGTTAATCTCAGTAATATTGATGCAGAGTGAGAGATGAAGACAAAGTGATCTGTTTTTACAAACTCCCTTTGTAATCATTAACAGGCGTCACTTTTGTTATGCAACCAGCCTTACAGTTGAGCAACACATTTACCATATCAGATAAAGAACCAACCGGGCAGATAATGTATGGGAAATCCCAACCTAAGAGGAAAAAGCGGTTACAGAGGAGAATATACACTTGAACTTAAAAGAAAGAAAGAATAGTGAAAGCGAGAACAAAAGGGCAGAAATAGTACAAAGCATGATAAAAAAAAGATGGGGGAGAGGGTAAAAAATAAGAGATGAGAGGCGCTGAGGAGAAGAGACTGTAAATAGATACAGAGGTGAGAGAAAAGACACACACGGAGCGTTGGAGGATGGCCCTTCTCTTTCCCTCACCTTGCCTCACCTCACCTCACCCTCCACCCCTCCCCACATACACGCACACACACACACAAACACATACACACACACCCCCTCTGCCAGGGCTTAACAAGTGGTGAGGGAAGCAGGCAGGCAAGAGCTGTGCTGATTGACAGAACAATTACTGCTAACATGCACCCTGATGGAGCCGCAGACATCTCCAAATAGAATTTCACTATGCTGTTGCATCACACGCTTACAGGAAGGATTTTGGTAGAAAAGCAAAATTGCCCCAACTGACTGACTGACTGACTGACTGACTGACTGACTTGGAGCTGAGCACTTGAAAAGCACTTTTTGTTGCCTTCCATGAAAAAGGAGAAAAGCGTTTACCCTTGATCAAGGTTGGCTGGTTCTAACTTTAGAAGCAATGTTTGGCAACCCATTTCCTCCTGCTCTGACTGTTCATCTGTTTGCCCAGTTAGAGGTGTAGCTATTTTTATCGGCATGCCTACTGACTGATGAAGAAGTGGAATGGTAATTAAAAGAGACACCGGGCACCACAACACATTAAAATACTTTATGTATCTAATAAACACAGAAATGACAGGAATTTATTTAAGAAAGCGAGGTAAAGTAACTGCTGTGATAATGGCAAAAGTAAACATGTTGTGATACTGGTGAGCAATTGATTTGACTTTGATTTGATTTATTTTGACAGTTTACACATAATACACATGAAACATAAATGAAGTAATTCGGGATGTCACAATAAAGTCAGACATAATTGCATTGTGCATAAGCCAGGTTTGGTATGAAACATTTCAAATCAGCATCAGTGCAACGTTGTGCAGATTTACAAAAAAAAAAAAAACTTTCCTTTTTATGAAGACATTAAATGTTTTCTGCTGCCATACTGTGTTCTCTCCCTCTCTCCCTCTCCACATGGGGCTATATGTAGCATCTGCTGGTTGATGCAGTCGATCCCATGAAACATCCTGGCCATTACTCCCACCCCGCCACGTCCCGGCCTGCACCGGCTGCATTACACCACGCTCTCTGACTTTCTAATTAGCTTAGCTCAGAAAATAAAGAAGCTGGGCAATTCTTTGCTCTAGCAGTCTAACAAATAGCAGACAACAGGGAGTCTGGTTGGCACCTAGTGTCGCCACGAGGGCCATTGTCTTCGACAGACTAGTACAAGGAAATATGGTTTTCTCTCTATCCACTCTGTCTCATACATTCTGCCTGCACCCCACTCGCTCACCTTTTTTTCTGAAGTGCTACAGTATGTAATGCATGTGCCTGTAAGTCAGTGGCAATTAAAGTACAATCCTGAGAGACACTTTTATTTCAAGGACTTCGCAAATTGAGAGTAAAGAGTAAGCAATGAATATTAAGTGTTAACTGATGTGAGAATCACAGTCTTATTGTGCAGACTGTTCAGTACATTCATAGTTATTTTTTCTCTCTGCTCTTGTTCAATTAACTATTTAGGAGTCAAAGCTCTAAAGGGCTGAAAGACATAATTCATCAATCCATCCCAGATCCAACAAAGCATCGTAGTCCTGTTTAATTCATTTATCAGCAGATACGCAACCTGTAGCTGCCTCCGAGTAGCAGAGGATAAATACAGTATTCTGTCTGCTCTGATGCCTCCTGCACCAGCGGCTAGAGGCGTGGAGGGATGGAAGGAGAAAGGGATGGAGGAAAGGATAGAGGATAGATTCCTTCCACCTGTAACAGTGAAAGCCCTGCAGGACTGTAATCTGCCAGCTGTCTCTCACAGGGACGCCCAGCCTAGGCAAAGCTGGCCAAGCCCAGCAGCCTCCAGCACCAAACCATGCTAGGGCCCCAGGACATAGGGCACCTGCACAGGGAGATAAAGGCTTCAACTCTTGGGCTAATACTGACAATTCCTCTGATAAATACAGAGGGGGGGAGGCAATCTATTCCCTCTCACTCTCTTTCGTTCTCTCTCCCCCCCTGTCTACCTGTCTCAGTAATCTCTCTTTCTTGTATTTTCTCCGTTTTTCTTTCTCTGTCTGTTTCTCTCTCTCTCTCTCTCTTTCTCTCTCTCTCTCTCTCTCCATACCCCCTTTATCCTCTCCTGTGTGTGTTTGGATCAGACAGGCGAGGCTCTCCACACTCTGCCTTTTTATTTATTCCATATCTGTAACTGTCAAAAAGAAGATTGCTACTTTAGGAACTGCCTGTGCTTTGTTGTTCTGATGGAAAGTCAAATAGAGGAGGCTGTGTTAAAAGCATCTTGACCACTTTGTGGGGACACAAACAATGTCACCGTGGTCTCGGAAGCCTCAGACAGTTGAAAATGGCTCTACAAGTGCATGGGAAACAGCCATAGGTGCCTCTTAGACGGCACGGTGCGCGGAGGAGCGGTTAAAAGAGCGTTAGCTTGGGGAGGTAAATGGAACCAGGCCATAGCCACGTTACCTCCCGCTGTGTCTGTCACTTAAATACCTATTTATGAGAGCTTATTAAAACATAAACATGGCCGGCGTTGCATGATTAGCGTATTAAACAAGCTTTGGGATCTAAAAGACCCAACAAAGCTCCTGCTGAGAATACCACCCCACACATTCAAGATTATGTCAAAAGAGAAGTCAAGGCCAGTCAGAAAATGGCATTTTTCAGCAAAGTGGGATAATTACACCTGGCAAAAAATGTCTGTTGAACTGCCATTACACAAAACTGATATCGCCTTTTAAAAACATAGGAATATAATTTTCCTCTATGTTGCTCTCTGCGTAGTAGCTTAATGGTTATTAAATTGTAATTATATTCATGTGAGAAATGTGTAGGAAGTGATTTCAAAGCCCTTGACCTAGTTGGACATTCATTTCAACTTTAAACAGGATGAAAGAAGCAGGTAATGGCACTGGCACAGCAGCAAACGTCATTTCTCCATTAGCAGAACAGAGAAACTCTGAGTGCAAAGTTGCCGCTACACACATCGAGTCAAAACTGAGTGAACAAGGCAGTGAGCTGAGCTGCATCGTGTTGCATTGTGCTGTATCGTAGACAGCAGTTCATCTTTCCCGTCTATCGTGTCGTGCCCATTGTCTCTTCCCATTAGCCTGCGCCTGGCGTGCTACGGTATGGTCGGTGCAGGCGTTAGGCAGGCAGACGCAGGCAGCTCAGGGTGGCAGATGCCTGGCGTTCCTGCGGATGCCCTCCATCAGCTGATGACAGATGTCAGGGCTCCTCCTGGATGGCCACACTTCATCACGCCACCCTGTTCTCCCTCCTCGCCCCACTGGGTACACCAGCCTGCCTGGCAGACGCCGCACCCAACCCCAATGCACCAGCCCTGTTCCTTCCTGCCACACCTATTCACAGACACACACACACACACACACACACACACACACACCTCTGCATCCGTCAGTCAGCGGTTATTACCTCAGACAGCCGTCATGCCGGCAACCAACGGATCACATGCTAATGGGCCTAGACGCATCCACTCCGGAAATCTAAAGCATCAGTCTTTAGGGTGTGTATGTGTGTGTGTGTGTGTGTGTGTGTTGTTGGGTAGACAAGCAAAGTTTTTCAAAGTCGGGAAGAATCTTTATATACTTTGCAAGCATTACAGTGAACACAGTGTGGACTGAAGTTTCACAGATGAGGTGGCATTGCCCCAACAAGTCAGTTGGGGCAATGCTGACTGTTGTACAGCATGCACTGTAAAGTTTCAAACAGTGTACTTAGAAATATTTACTTTTAGGGCCATTGGCACTGAAGCTGCTATTGTCCACTTACCATTTAGGCCTGCTGGTAGACTTGACTACAGGCGACATGCCATCTCTGTACAGGCTCTTGGTCTTGGAGAAGTTGACCACGTTGAAAATGACCCTCTGAAAGACAAACATCAAACTAACATTAGTTCCCATAGAATCCAGCTAGATTGAGAAGCAAATGCACATTATAAGAGTGTCCTGTGAGACTGGCTCTGGTGAAAAAGGCAGGAACATAAACCTTATGCTGATTGCACATAAAAAAAACCATATTGATCAGTGCCTCCATTTATTTTATTCTGCTGTCACATGGGAGGAGTTGAAAAATATAAACCCAATAACTGTGGGAGAAGCCAAGAGAGAGCGAGGTACAAGATGCCACCACTGCCATTAATACCACCAGCACAAAAAATCACATCACATTATCAGCACGGTGAAGAGATAAGGCAGGTTTAATGTCCCTCAGATGATCCCATGTAGCAGCAGCAGTAACAAAGTTCCAGATAAAAGGCAACAGCTCTGGGGAGCACCAGCCTCTAATCTGGGAGGACATTACGGCTGTCCCCAGAGGGGTGCTGCCCGGCCCAAACCAATGATGATCCCAGCCTGAAGCCGAGAGGACAACCATGGCGGCTGGCTTTCCACCTCCCCTGGCCCAAGGACAAAGCTTCCTTCTTTGGCTAAAATACTCTGGAACTGCCCCTCCTTCCTTCCACCTCTAGGATCCATGATTACGATCAGGAGGAGTGAGAAAATGTGGAGAGAGAAATGAATAAATATATAAAAAAGTCAAATGAATGGCAATGGTAATACTGCGGTGCGGTAAATGAATCCTATTGATGGAGCATATCAAATTACCAACTAAGTCCAGGTGGTGGAAGTTAACTGGGTTCTACTGAAATCCTATTACAGATTCCCCACCTTCCTCTCCCTCCTTCCCTTTCTCCTCTCCCTCCCCCTCATCTCTTTCTCCCTCCTTTCTCCTGCCTAGCATCAGAGGAGTGGGGATTGCGGATTGTGGCAGGCTGATTCAGACTTAGGTAAAATGACATCTAACTGATGTTGAGACTGGCAGCGGGCTCCTGTAGCGGGGAGATAAGACCATTGCTGCTGGCATTTCAATTACACTTTACTGCCCCGCACATCTGTTGCAAGAGCTACTTTTCAGCCTTTCCCCCTCAGGCAAATACAGCCTTATTCTCTTCACTGGCTTACTCTGACTGCACAGCCTCTTTCTTCATTCTTTATCCACAACAAATTCAGATTGTCTTCTTCCTCAGCTTGGCTATGCGCGCTGTCTGTAATCTATTTGTTAGGCCTGTTTAACTCAGAGGGGGCTGAGACTGGACAGAAGACAGATGACAGAGATACAGAACAGGGAGGAAAGAGTAGGCAGATAGATGCAAAGCTAGATAGGCATACAAAGTAAAAGGGTGGGGAAGAGGCAAGTGGAGAGAAAGGTAGCAAAGTGGACAGAAAGACAGACAGGTGGACAGACAAACAAATAATGACAAAAACTGAGATAAAGATGACAGTGAGACAGAGAGAAAAGGAAGGTAGTGTAAGTAGGGAAGGAAAATAAACAGTGCCCTATTGGCTGGGTGGACAGGTGCAGGGGAGTAAGGCAGGTGGGCTGGTAGGAGGGACAGGAGAGGCACACAGCATGCAGTGGTCTCAGTCTCCCTTTCTAATTTCACTGAAGTGAAATTACAAAGTGAATAACAGAAAATTCTTTCCCCATGTGAATACACAAAAAGTCAGTGTTTCAAAAACAAGACAGAAGATAGAAGATAATGCAGAGAAGCTCAATAGCAAGGTAGAAAAGCCTTCAAAGACTTTCTAACAAGTGCAAATGCTCTGTCGGTGTAACAGACCCACACGAGGGGATGTGTACCACCAATTTCATTACACAAGAGACAACTGTGATGCACCAGTCCTTGAGAGTAATATCTGCAGTCAGATCCAGTACAGTATCAGGTTCATTAAGTGTTTTCCCATTTCCTGCAGGGCCTTACTTCATGAAAATTGACTGGCTCTTAATGTAGTACCATTGCTTTCCAGTTATCTGAATTGCCTTGTGGTACATCTGTTGCCCACGATCTGCTTTGAACAACTATGCACTCCAGACATGCATCTATGTGAGTGCTTACATGTGCAAATGTGCAAACACACAGCAGTCTCTTCAACCAGGCACAGTGTTCTACTACAGGCTCATTTAGTGCCATGTTTTGTGTGTGAGTGCACAACAGTTTATTTTATTTTTTTAATAATCTAGAAGAAAGCCTGACAGTTGAAAGTTCTGAAATGGTATGAAAGTAGTATAGAAGAGAGCTTGTTTATTTCAAATTTAAGCAACATTTCTCTGTCTCTGTACGTCACCTTCTCTTTACAGAAGATGGCACTGCTTCATTGAATTTTGAGGATTACTGTCTGAAAAACCATATGTTCTCTTAATATTACACTGCCTAAGTTGCATATGTATATGAACAACTATTGTATATTGCCAAAATAAGAAACCATAGTTTTACTAAATGAAATAAACTCATGCTTGTTGATTTCTGGCTGAGTTATGTGGTTATGCTACCCTGCCGTGCATTCTATTGTTATTTATATTGGTCATGAAACTTAAAAAATCTGAAAAACTACATTGTCTTTCATGTTCTAAACCGGACGAGGTGCTACTTTGTATATGGCCTACTCCCTCTTGTAAATGTTTCAGCCACATATTTGCCTTACAAAGCTCCAGAGCTGATATCCTGCAATGGGTCTGCAATACTTGGACAATTCTGGCCTTTTTTAATGGTGATCACCAAAACCACAGAGGGGCTAGACTCCTTATCAGAAATTTCAAAGCATCTGTGATGGAATGACTATTTCCACCCAACTATAGTTCTCTCAACTCTCCCAAACTTATACTGGATGGTGGTGACCTTGATGTGGTCTTTGAGGACCACTTAAAATGTTGTTGACTCTCTGTCAAGCAGATTTCTGGGTTCAAGGAGGCCATGTTTAAAGTGGACCATAAGATCCCAGTTGGTTGCAGTTATTATCTATCCTTTATCTAGTTGTGTTTTTCTATCTGAATTCTCTAATGTTATATCATCTGTTGTTCTTAGAAATGATAGTGTTGTACTGATTGGTGAGATGAGCTCTTAACAATATGACAGAGAACTTAGGATGATAGGATACATTGTAACCATGGCTCTCTGAGTGAAGAGACTATCTCTCCAGTTTGAGGCCGCTCAGCAAACCGTTCCAATCAGAGTTGATCAACGAGGCCACACATGCATGCTCCTTATATGCAGTATTAGTGTGTGGGCACCACAGGTGTGATGCCCACAGTAAGTAACTATCCACAGTAATTAATTATCCATATTTAGTAATTATCTACCTCAGCACTCCATAGGGTCAGTCTCAATACATATAGAATAAGTAGGGTGAAGAGTTAGTCTCTCATTCAGAGAACCATAGTTACAGTGTAACCTTACGATCAATATTATATGGTCTAGTATTACATACCCATCATGCAGAATTACCTTTCACCCACTCTGTTCCTCTTAACCAATTTGCTGCAATTTCCCTGTAAGACCTATTAAAAACTGTGTAGCATATACCCTAGCAGTGATTGCCAGCAGTAAGTTAGCAGTAAGTTCCTGTCATCTGGTTTTGTCTCCACCTGTTTCAAGTAAGCAGGTCTACAGCATTTTTTAAAGAAACCTAACCCTAATCCATCTATCCCACAAAATTACAGACCCATTTCCAAGTTACCTTTTGTGTCAAAAATTTTAGAAAAGTAGTTGCTAAGCAACTCTTGGAAGTAGTTGAGGACAATTTTACTTTTGAATGATCCCAGTCTGGCTTTAGCTCTCTACACCGCAGTGAGGCAGTCCTTATATGAGTAACAAATGATATCCTCATGTCTGCAGTTGACTGTGAATATTCAGTTTTAATGCTGTTTGATTTGGTCTCTTTAGCATGAGGCCACTCAGGAAACCATTCCAATCAGAGCTGATCAATGAGGCTACACATGCA
Organism: Neoniphon sammara; assembly: GCA_900302535.1. Classification (NCBI taxonomy): domain Eukaryota; kingdom Metazoa; phylum Chordata; class Actinopteri; order Holocentriformes; family Holocentridae; genus Neoniphon; species Neoniphon sammara. The sequence goes on along the minus strand of OMKZ01009617.1, from coordinate 19,027 downwards.
TGTCCTTAAATACATGCGATATAAGCATGTGGGCACCACAGGTGTGTCTTTAATGATTATCCACATCAGCATCTCTGTGAGGTCAGTCCCCATACATATGGTAATGTAGGGTGAAGAGTTAGTCTCTCTCACTCAGAGAACCATGGTTACAATGTAACCTTACAATCTCTTTTATTTGGTCCAGTATTTCATCTCCTACCCATCATGCAGAACTACCTTTCACTCACTCTGTTCACCTTAATCAGTGTGCTCCAATTTTCCTGTAAGATCTATTAAACACTGTTTATACCTTGCAATGACTGCCCCCAGTCTTCTAGGAAATAAGTTGCTCTCATCTGGTTTTGTCTTCACCTATTTCAGGTCGCTCGCCTTTTTTTTTTTTTTTTTTTAAAGAAACCTAACCCTGATCCATCTATCCCACAAAATTACAGACCCATTTCCAAGTTACCTTTTGTGTCAAAAATTTTAGTAAAGTAGTTGCTAAGCAACTCGTCAAAGTTGTTGAGGACAATTTTACTTTTGAATGATCCTGGTATGGCTTTAGCCCTCTAGAGAGCAATGAGACAGCCCTTATATGAATAACAAATGATATTCTCATGTCTGCAGATGACTGTGATTGCTCAGTTTTAGCACTGCTTGGTTTTGTTGCATCCTTCAGCACTATTAGTAACTGCAGTATTTTACTGGACAGGCTCAGAAATTAGGTTGGTTTATCTGGAATTTAGTGTTTTTTTCTTCTACTTGTCACGCTGAAAGTTTGCAGTATCTATTAGTAAACATACATCATATTTTCAGTTAACATGTGGGGTGCCACAGAGGTCTATGGTCAAATTATCTAGCTCTCACTCTACATGCTCACCATTTGTCACATAGTTCACAAATATGGTTGTATCTCTTATTGTTGTTATGCAGATGACACTCTGCTATACCTTTTCATTAAGCCTGACAACCTAAATAAATTAGTAACTTTGCATATCTGTCTGCTTTCAAAGATTACATGCCATTTTATTTCCTCCAACTAAAACGCAATTAAACAGAAGTCCTTGTTATTGGCCTGGATTACTTAGCATGTAAACTCAAGCATCCAAAGGGTTCTCTGGCTACTCTTATTCAAGTCCAATTATCCCAGGTCCAGTCCAGCTTCCTTCATTTAAGAAATATCACTAAAATCAGACACATCTTGTCAACTCAGGATCTTATTCATGGGTTCACATTCCTCCTGCCTTGACTACTGCAATGCCACATTCATATGTATCTATATAGGTTACAACTAGTCCAAAATGCTGCTCACCCCTATACTGGCTTCTTTGCACTATTAAAGAATAATTTTACCAATGGCATAGTCTTTCCACAGTGCAAAGGTACATTTAAAAATGGTACAAAATAACCAAAGAAAAATAACACAAACTGGCTGCAGTTATCCCTACTGAAAATATGACAACATCCAGGACATCCAACTGTGCACTTCTTTCTCCCATGACTCTCTTAGAATGTTCCACAACATTCCTCAAATATGGCAGTGGTGGTTTGGTGGGTCAGTGGGTTCATACCAAGGTAAATCTTTGAACTGTTATGTGAGGACCTTGGTTTAGACTAAAAAACAAAAGGGATCGCTCATTTCTTAGTGTGGCACCCAAACTCTGGAACAGTTTTCCTCTCTATATATTAACAGCAAGTTATTTAATTTAAGAACCACCTAAAATTCATTTTTACTTGTTGGTCTTTTACTGTTTTGAATTTTTGTGAAGCACTTTGCAATATCTATTTTGAATAGTCCTATATAAATAAAACAGCCCGTTACTTATATAAAAATATTAATACAATATGTTAGTAGACTGAATATGTACAACACAAAAAGTGATAAAAAATCTTCCTGGGTATTATCAAAACATATGTTGTAGCTAGGTAGCTGGCCACGGTCTCAGGCTAATCACTGCCATGCATTTTAGTGATTAATTTTGTAAGATAAACCACTCTTGTTTTGTTGTTGTGGCACTGAGCTCAGGGAAGCAGATGTAACGGTGTTGATACAGCATAATATAGCACTTTGGTTTACACTATCTCCAAAGCTGAAACCACCACAATCACCATTTGAACTCGATCTTTTTCAGTAGGCAGACTGGATAAAACAGTGACTGTTGAACTTTGTTAGTCACAAATTCTAGGTGCTGGTTGTAGTGGCAGTTTGTGGCATGAATGCATGGTCCGGAAAAAAAAAATCGCCAATCATCTAATAAAAGGATTGATTGAAGTGCTGGAGATGGAGAATAAAGGAGATTTTTGCACAGTTTTTCATGAAAAAAAACTGT
>OMKZ01009617.1:1713-16698 GCA_900302535.1 Neoniphon sammara | reverse complement strand
AAAACATTTATTGCGGAAATACTTTTTTTTCTCACAGTTTTTGAGTGTGTGGATGCCTCCTCCTTTATTAAACTCCTTTATTCTCCAGCTCCAGCAGGCCTTTTCAAACTCTATGAATGGAAGATACGACAGCAAAGTACTGCCACTGACCCCGTTGTACACTGTGAGGTGTATTAGATGTAATTAAACAGATGTTAATTTTATGTCTGTAAAAACTGGCATCAACAAGTGCTTTTTTCACTCTATGATTAAAATTTACAAAACTGAAACAGTTTTGAGAAAAACCTCCACTATATACTTGAAATTGAAATATGTAACATGGGCATTTTCTAACACTCTAGCATATGGAAAAATGGGAAAACTGACTGTGTGTGCAATAAAGTGCCTTAAGGCAGTGTAGGTCTCACACACACACACACACACACACACACACACACAGCTTCATAGAATCTAACAAACTGCTGTGGGGCCAATTCTCCAGATCGTTAAAACTTACGCACACCCAGGACCAATTTGGAAGCCTCTGCATGTGTGTGTTTGTGCATGGTGTGTGCATGTGTGTGCAGAGCGCTGCCCTGGAAGATTTAATTAGGTTGGGAGCAGTTAGAAGAGATTAACATCCATGCTGTCTGAGCTGTCATGTCGACGGAGCGTGTCAAAGCCCTCCGCCGTCCCCATCACTGCTGAACGGCAGACTGGAACAGGTGTCTCCATGGTGCCACAATGCACACACACAGACACACATTTCGCACAGTCTCACACGCACGCGCACACACACACACACACACACACACACACACACACACACACATTCTAACATCAAACAGACACAGATGAGATGACAATAAACATCCTAATATGCTGCATCAAACAGGAAACAAATTGTTGAAGCTCTGTGTTTTTCAAGACAATTCTTCATGAGATACACTGTCATAAGTAGAATATTTACATGTCTGATGAAAGTAGTAAGAAGGCAGTTTATATAGATTGCACTTATTGAGCCTCCTGTGCAATGTTTTAACATCCAAAACTCAAATAAACCTGGTCATATGGTAAACTATATGTACTATTCCACACCACAAAATGACCATACTATATCTGCTGGGGTTTAATAAGGTGGTGATCAATACCAATGACTCAGTGATTACCTCAGCAGGTGCTGAGATCCACTTTCTGGTCCATACTTTGTTTAGGAACAAATTAAATTAGATATATGGATAAAAGGGCCACTGAAATCTGCCATCTGAAGCAGCTCTGGGAATTTAGTGCGGCTGATTCCTTGTAAAGCCAAGAAATCGCAATCTAGAAATAAAACTTTGCTTCATTCTGGCATTTTAACTTTTCCCTTTGAAATATAGCTTACTGACCATGGGATTACAGGGGATGAGTTCTGTGAATGTGAGCTGTGAATCGAGATTGATTGAAGCAAAGCACAGATATCCCACCTAAAATGTTGTAGGTGAAAGTCTAAATGACTCATTACTAACCCCGACCTCTCTGTTAACCTTTAAGCAGACTAGCCAGCCAGCCAGCCGAGGCTTGGCACCAAAATAGCCCCACTGCTGCTGCTTCTAGATGGGATTGTATTTAGGGCCAAACATTGTCTTTTGATCTCCATCGATCCACTACGTGGCCAAATGGCATTGCTTACTGGAAGAAACCAGGATGAATTATTAAAGAAACCCCTCTAAACGGGCAGACCTGGACTTCTACAGAGAGAACACACACCTTGTCTTTTTGGTGGTTGTGGTTGGGCAGATTGTGATAAGAATGTCTAGAAAAGAATAATGTGTCCAGAATATGCAGTTGGTAACAGTAATTTATAGATTACAAGATCTCACACTGCTGTAATTGTACATTTGTAAGTATCTTAACTGACATTACTAATATAATAGCATGTTACTTGACAGGTTGTTCAAAAGGAATTGTAAGGGGGATGTTTGCAGAATATTTTACAATTACAGAATGACATTATTTAACAATCAGACAAGAAGGCATTCTTTGCTCTGGTTATGGGTGTGGCTGTGTACCACTGACAGCATGAAAGTCTCCATATTGCCAGAAAACTGGTTCTCAACACATCCTCACAAGCATAACACTTTTTTAAATATTGTGTATATATACTGTCAGAACAAAAGTTCGGAGAAACAAGAAAAGAATAATCAGCTAACTAACCCTAACCCTATAAAGCCCCACTATCCAGGTTATTACTACACACACTAGGTTATACAAAAAAGGATCGAATACTTTATGGGGATACTGTACAATGACAAACCATCTTAATATAAACCAGATTGTTATGTGATGCATTTCATAATGCATGGGTGGCTTACTGCTTAGGGTTGTCCTACAACCATTTTGACAAGCATTCATCCGACTAAAGTATCCATAGGCAAGACATTGACACCCCATTCCCTCCAAGGTCACTGTCATTTTGCTGAGCCTGGACTCTGATCCACCAGGGCTGCAAAAAATAATCAGTGAATCACATTCTAATTATTACTCCCTTGACAGTGGCCAAATGTCAATGAAACATTACCAAATTGAATAAATAAAACAAAAAGGAAACCATACGTTAAGACAAATGTTACTGTAAGGGGTCAGTTTACCTTTACTCATCGCCACAACCTGGTTGAGCGAATCACTGTGGCTACACTGTGGTTTCCTCACACCCTAACACAACAGAGCAGAGCAGATCTGTGAGCCCTGTCCATAGCCATCAGAGGCAGGCAGGCTGATGGCTGCTGGCAGCTCTGCCTGTTCCTCTCTTGTTGTCTTTGATCAGCCTGATCACTGACACACAGCTTGCCAGCTACCCACCGTACTGGGGACTACCTGACACCGCCAGGAGCACAACGTACACACAGACACACATACACACACACACACACACACACACACACAATGCAATGGAGGGGAAACAGAGCTCATGTGCGTGCGCATACACATGGATGCAGAAGTGAGGTGTCCAACACACACACATTAACTGTTTCCAGACCAACACACTTCCTGATGTAATGGAGATGCGCCATATTAAACTGGGCTGGGGATTGACAAGTGGGCAAGGATTGATGTGAATATCTAAGTGGGCTGAGAGGTAGGAGTTACCGTGGTGATCACTGGCTAAATTCTGCCAATTACTTTACTTCAAAATGTTGCTTGTTTATTTCAGTCCTCTGAAAGAAACTGGGGGCAGTGTCAGGGAGTGACTCCCCTGGGTGGTATTAGGGTAACGGCCCGTTCTTGCAGTCCAGCTCAGCCTATGCCTAAGCTCCTGTAAAGCCAGGTGACAGCGAGGAAGGTCAGCAGCCAGTAATAGGAGAGGATAGCAGTATGACAGGGGAGCACCGAGGGACAGCCTGAGCTCCTATGGGAGAGGATGGAGGTCATAGCTTCAGTGCGTGGGTCGGGATGCATGTGTGTGTGGTGTCTGCATGCGCGTATTTGCATGTCAGGGAAACAGAGGGACAGGGATGAGTCCTTTGGGAGCACACGAATGACCTTAAGTGGTTCTGGTATACATAGCCTGACAGACTGCTCACAAAGTCGCACGCTGACAATGTCAACCAGTACAACTAAATGTCAGCAGTGTCAACCAGCACAACTCCACACCCCCTCTTCCCCCTCAGGTCTTCTGCTTCTTTTACCTTCCCACCTTCCTCCTTCTTCCTCCTGTCTACCCCTCCTCCTTCAGTGTGATGTTGCTGTTGACAGTTTGGGTCCCCAATGACCAATGTCAGCTCAAGGTGCTGACACGAGGAGGAGGACAGGACCCTTTAAACACATTACGAACACACGCAGACGCATACGTGCACATGCACAGAAAGACGCTACACCTGTCCCCAAAATGCTATAAAAACAACACAAATATTCCTGCAGTAACGTTTTGTTTGTTTGTACTTAGTTTGAGATGCCCCGTGGAAAATATGTGGGGGAAGTTGTGAGATACCTAGCTATTGATCCTGGGGGCCACGGGTCCCGGCAGCAGCCTTTTAAATGTCAGCTTTTAATTTCCTTCTCCCTCCTTCACTGAAAAAGATTTATTCAAAGCAGTGCTGTTCCAGGAGATATCAGATAGCACGGTGACAGTCTTTTAAAGAGCTTTTGTTTGGTTTAGGCATTCACGGCCTTTTGTATCAGACTCTTTTATTCAACCAGAGGAGAAGCAGGAAGTTTCTGCATTGGGCTCGGAGTTGAAAGGCAATCTCTCCCTCCCATTGTAAGGCAGTGTACAACTGGAACTTCTTTAATTAGGGCTCCTCTCGCACCCCCTGACAGCCATGCCCAATGCCCTCCAGACAGTGGTGGAGGTCACACACACACACACACACAAGAAACATATATACAAACACATATGCACATGCACACACATGCATACAACAAAGCTATGTGAATGCACACACAGTTACACACTGCTATTGTGCAACATGAGCCATTAACCACATTATAGATGCATATTTCTACAGCTCATACAATAAGCTAGCTGTGAAAGCCAGGGGATAAAGAACAGTGTAGTTATGTGGAGGGCCTTTTATTGCCTTCATATAATTACCAAGCTGGCATACTGCATGTACTGTAGAAGCACGATGGCACTATAACATATCACCGTCATGTTGTGTTTTTACAGCGCAAGCGGATGCCTCTGTACCCTTTTTGCGCAGATACATATAGAGTGGGTGTGTGTGTTTGTGTCCATGATTGTGAGTGTGTTGTCATGGTCAGCTTGCTCCAGTATGTCAGATGTGAAGAGACTCTATCTTCCTGTCTGTTTAATTGACAGGGTGTTTGGACAGCTCCCAGGCAATAGGACCCTGTGCTCTTTGACACATGCTTTGAACATGGAGTTGCCTTTTATCAGCACCCCTCCTCATTTTCTGCCCTGCCGTACCTTCACAGCCGTGAGCATGTAGAGCTTATCCCATATGTCCCTTTGATACCAAATATCATACAGTATGCGCTCTTTATGAGGAGAAAGGAATGTGCCACTGTTGCAGACAAATACAGTATGTCTCAGCATATCATAGTCTCAGAAATAGAAAAAATGACAATATAAAAAAGGAAAAAGAAAATGCTGACCAGCTGAGGATACAAAATGCACAAATTTAATTAAATTGGTTGGCGTCAAATTGATTCACAATTTATTTATCTAACTGCCATATCTACTGTATATTAAAGGTTCATTGTTAATATCATGTGGTCAAGTTTGCTTCCTGTGATTTGAATTTGTATTTGTTTACCTCTTTGTTAGAATACTTTTGTATTTCATAACAATAAGGAATCTTTTAAGTGAATTAAAAAAGTGGTCTTGTGCTCTCATAGGTTCTCTGTCTAATGTGATGTTCATCAAAAAGGAACCAAAAAAAAGTTTTTTGTTTTTGGTTTTTTTTTTTTGGAACGGATATATAAGCACTCCGTGCCTTCCATGCCAGTAAAAATATATTGAAACAGGCCTAGGAAGAGGCAGTTTCTTTTATATGTGATATAGGCAATTGCCCCTCCCTCTCCTCAAACCTGTGCTTAGTGCACTCAAAGCATGGGCGCCCCCTCCTTTCTCTCTTCCCACTTCAGCTGCTATCAGCGAGGAGCCTGAGAGGGGGGAGAAGGAGGAAAGAATCACTCTCCCTCGCTGTTCAGGTGAAAATCACCTCAAAAATCGACCCTGTGTGGCAGCCTCACATCCCTTAAACACAAGCATATGGAACAGCACCTCAGCTGCTGATATAAAGCTACAGCTGCAAAGTCTGCAATTCTGTCGTGGTATAATCTCACATAGGGCACCAAGTGAGCTAGGACCACCACTGGGATCAAGGCCTACCAAGTCGTGGTTCTTCTGTGGCACTGACTGAAAAGTGGGCAGAACCGACTGGACCAAAGGCCTATATAAACAGTGCTTCCTATTGGTGCCACAGGTTGCATAAATTATTAAATTACAGACTCTTAAACAAGGGAGTAACAGACATCATGGAAATTAAATACAGAATGGACATTTGCATTCATAAATGCTGTACTTCTACATCAAACGAAGAAATGACATTTAGCATTAGTATGTAATGTGCTTGTTGAGTCATGATCCTTTGTTTTTTGTGGGTGCTCAAGGGCATGGGGGGCAAAATTAAAATATGCATATTTCATTTTTGTTACCAACAATAAAAGTATTCTCTTTATGAAATACAATGATGTGTGTCTGTGATATTTTTGGCAATAACAAGCAATAATAAACATTTTTTTGTCACCATGACAAAAAAGGCACCAGTAGGAGGCCAAGTACCGGTATTGATAACAGGAACCGGTGTCAGTAGAAACAACGATCAATTCTTAATGATACGATCACTAAAAAGGCCTGAATTAAGTTCCAATAGACATGGCTTCAACACTCAGACAACTGTCACACATATCTGTAATTATTATCAAGCTACAGCATATACAGACTAAAATAAGATGCAGTGTGAAAAGAGTTCATGGGAGATCTAGAGTTTGACGTGGAAATCAGTCATGTTCGATCAGAATCAATTAAAATGCCGAGTACAATTTCTAGTAGTTTGTCTTTGTGAGTTGGTGAACACGGCTAAACACGAGTAAAGAAAAATAGACATGATTTCCTGTTTAAGTATACACAATAAACTGTACATAGTCATTGAGCATAAAAATACATGTAAGTGGCTGGTGAGAATAGAGAGATGCATTGTGCAGAGGGCCATATTACAAATGTCCAAGAGGAAAAATGTAGAGCAGAACCTGGCAGAAGAGAAGTTTGCACTAGTTTAGATAAGGAGCCACATGTTTTCGCTCCACTCTACTGTGACCAGGACAGAGCTAGTTCCAGCCAGTCCACCTCCACTCCCTCAGCAGCAGCACTGCGGCTGCCACAGGCACTCAGTGAGAGATGAGCAGAGCTGCTGCGAGAGCCAACTGCTGCTCCTCTCCTCTTCTCTCCTCTTCTCTTCCCCCCTTTCTTGTCCTCCCCTCATTTCTCTTCTCACCTTCTTTTCCCTTCCCTTACCTCTCGCCGCCTGCTTTAAACATGGAAGAGTTCATTTGCTCAGTCTGCAGGCAGCATCTCTTTCTATTTATCTCTTTTCTTGCATCTTTTCTTCTCTCTCTCTCTCTCCCCCGCTCTCTCTCTCTCAGGCAGGGATGTGCTGTCAGGCCCTTCCAGAGCAGTGGGGTTGTCAGGAGTGATGGATGACTATCAACCTTCTGCTGTCTTCCACTACGCTCCTGGGAGATTTACAGGCTCGCTGACTACCAGGCATGAAAACCAATCTCTCTTTCTCATTCTTCCCTCCCTCCCTCCATCCATGCCTGCCTCACTCCTTCCATCTCACTCTCTCCATTTCAACATCTCCTCCGCTGCCAAAAAACAGCTTTCATAATGGAGAGATGTGTGCAAAACAACATTGAAATTCGTGTGTGGACAGAGGGAAAGCAATTGCTCGTCTTGAAGGGCATTGTGGATGTGTCAGGAGGGAAGAGCGTCCTCAGAGTGATACGGCCGGTCTCTAGACAGCCTATCTAGCCCATCTCCATCTTCATCTTCTCCACCGTTTCCAGCTTCTTTACAAGCTAGCAGCACGGGAGCAGCCATCCATGTTACTTTCGCTGCTAATTATAGCATTAGAAAAAGGTGCTAGGCTAATTCTTCCCTCAAAATAGTAATTGCTTTATTATCACGACTATTTTGGTTGAAGGTAATGATCGTCTGAAGGCATTATGTTAATGCAATTAAACAATTTCATTATTATTCTCACCATCACTAATTGAGGGTATTTTCCAGGGCTGAACCCTTAAATAAAGTTACTTTAAAAACTCCTCTTGGCTACAACGAGGAAACAGAGGAAGAAGAAAAGAGAGCGGTCAAAACAATTCTGTCCTTTGTATTCAGGCCAGTATGTGTTGTCCACATATCCGGTCCAGCTACTAGATATAAAGCAAGACTAGCAGATGAGTGAAATCCCAAGGGATTAGGCCTATAATCCCATAAGATTATGTTTATGTACTACCAATCAGATTGATCTCAGTATTGTACGTAACATAAGTAATGTGATGCCAGACCGAGGGCACAGAACAAACATTTAGTTTTGGTGATATTTCTTGGGACAAACACCCAAACCAACTAAGACACCATACCCATGTATTACCAAATAATCTGTCTCCACATTTCATAACCATTCCTTATAATCACTACCTTCTAAAAATTGTCTGGGGAGGAAACCCATATTTGCATTCATTTGCAAATTCGGCAAAAGAAGCAGGCTGGCTGGTGGAATAAATTTGAGCTTTAATATGCAGACAGTGCTGACACGGCTCTTCAGAAAGCAGGTAATAGACATAAATGACATGTAAATGTTATTTAGATTGCCACCTAATAGCATGCAAAGCAGCGCTGTGTCTAGCCTTATCAATTATTTGAGGTAGGAGAAGATGTGGCCCCACCTACAATCTTGAGTTGAGTACAGTAATGATACCTGTGTGTGTGTGTGTGTGTGTGTGTGTGTGTGTGTATGTGTGTGTGTCTGTGTGTGTGTGTGTGTGTGATCTCCACTCTGTAATGATCTCTGGTCCTATCTGTCAGCACACTGCATAGTTTATACAGTGTAAGAGGTAAACATGTGCAGTGCTTTCATTGACATTCGGTGGGCTCATTAAAATCAGATCACATCTCAGGAGGAGGACAGCTTGAGGAGAATTCTGCTTTCCCTTTTGCTTAGACAAGATAGCTTGACGCGTACCTTTTGCTTATATGGGTCTTGTTAGCTTTGTATCCATCAGGCCTGCACTTATTCTGAGTGAAAAGTCTGGATTGACACCAGACACAGAAAAGGCAGTGTAAACAGCTTCAGGTGAATTACAGCCACTGGCTTGCGATGCCAGTCTGATCTGAAGCTTGCCAGCCTGACAGTATTATGCATACTTGTGTACTTGGCTTTACTTCCATTGTAGGAATTGATGGAACATGGCAAACAGGCCAGTCAGAGGATAACTTAAAAGACAGAGAGGATAACTTAGCTGCTTGACACAGTCCTGAGAGTGCAGGGTTGTGATAGGTCATAAGCTAGATTTAGCCACCAGCACTGCGTCATGCCAGCACTCCTGTAATATCAGGCGTCAAAGTAAATATGTTATTTTTGCTTTCTTGCACAATCTGCATTAATTAGAAAAAGCACCCCCCTTGGTCAAGTGTCACACTACTGCCAGGAGCCACAGGGCGAAAAATGAGTCATTTTGAAATGAATAATGGATTTGTGTCTGCAGGGGGAGTAGAGGATTCACAGAAGTGTGAGTGTGTGTGTGTGTGTGTGTGTGTGTGTGTGTGCGCGCGTGCGTATGTGTGTATCCACCAGTATGAGTGTGTGAAAGCCAGGATTGAGTCTATAAATAAGTCCTTGCTGGACATTTCGCTCGGCCAGCCCAGCCTACTCCTCCAGATGCTCTCTCTCTCTCTCCTCTCGCTGTCTCATCTCACCACCACACTTGAATATGTAGATGTGAGAGCCGGACTGCGGACGGTGCAGAGGGAGGGGCGGAGGAATAAAATCATAAATAAACAGGAGCTTTGGGGGTTTCCTGCCACAGTAACTGCTGCCATTTGACCCGAGGCGCTCTGTGGAGGGCAGGGATGATAGATCTGCCCTTCTCCGTCCTACAGCTGTTCACACATCAACGGCAGAAGCTCCAATTAAAACGTTGAAGTGGCGGCATCTTTATCGCTAGTGACACTCCAGAGGCCCATGTGTCACTTCAGGCCTGGATGAGCTGATGAAGGAGAGGAGGAGAGCGGAGAGGAGGAGGTAGGGAGGTTAATGAGAGTCCAGTAGTACTGGCAGTCCAGATTCTCAGCTTCCCTCTGCACCGCTGCCACAGGCCTTCACTCTGACGCACCCTGATATAGCACATTCAGACTAATTTGAAGGCTTGCTGAAAACAGAGAACAAAAGGGAGGTCAACAAGGGATGAAGTGTGTGAATGTGTGATGTGTGTGTGTGTGCGTGCGTCTGTATTCATAGCAGCAACACGACGGGTGGAGGGAGGAGGGTTCAAGGACACTGAGGCTCATCTCTGACAGCAGTGCTGTGTCAGCTGGAAGTGATGTCACAGGTCAGTGTTTACAATGTGGAGGTGGGTCTGAGGGGGCGGTGACCCCGCGGCCCTGTCGGATCAGCACACACCACTGGGAAACTAAACTCAACGTGAACGTCGTGCGCGACACGTCCCTCAGAAGAATATCAATCACACTGCACATTTACTCCACGCACTCCTTTATCCTCTTTCTCTCTTTCTTCTACTATTTTAATTAGGGATGCCGCGAGCCAATATCAAGGACCTGTATCAGGGCTGACCCTGGTATGGGTGACTAGTGACAGCAGGGTGATTAGGACTGACTACAAAATAGCCAATCAAATTCTAATCAATATAAGTTCCCGCTTCTGCCCAATTTTCATCACCTGTCGTAAGACGTATAGCGCCACAAAACATCATTTCCCACTACTTGTGGCAGTAAACAACATGATATATATTACAGATCAAATCGGAACTCAGTATTGGAGGATATTAAATACTGAAAAACTCAAATCAGGATCAGGGTCAAAAAATTTCAACACATAAACACAAGCCACTTGTGTGTGGTTACAGCTAATTTGTTGGTGTCATTGTCAACTGCTCTTTATTTCTGTCTGTATTACAAAATCACTCTTTCTTAGACATTTTTAGAGTCAGTGGAGGAAGATAAATAAGTAAAAGCTGTGTTAGTAACACAGTACAAACTAGATGTTGAATTTGGTTCGGCAGTGATTTAAACTAAAACTATACAGCCTGAATTCCTGAATCTGAGACCACAGATACAGTGTGTACCTAGAAACCCTTTTTTGCTGCCATTTGACTCAACTTTTCTCTTTTGTCTCTCACTTGTTAACCTCCATTCTAACCCTATCTTAAACTCAAACATCCTGCACAAGGCTTAATCCAAGGGACTATTTGTCTGACCTTCTCTAAGTACCGTCTACATGACGGCGCACTGGGATTCAGCTGCTCGGCTGACTACTGTAACTCTCGACACTGTCTGCCATGCCTCTGCCTCTGTCTACCTCTTTGTTGGTTCTTTGTGATTGAGAGGCTGTAAAAAAGCAATCTTCTCTACCTCTAGCTCATCAACATGCGTGGATGCGTGCGCACACACACACACACACGCATAACCACACTTAGTTTACATGCCTTGCTCCAAGGGAGACCGTTAAGACGTGGCACAGCATTTTATTCTAGCTGCTGTGCTTTCTGTCTCTCTGGCAGCAGCCCCTAGTCTCTCTCTTTGTCTGCAAATGATGAAAAAGGATCAAAATGGACAACACTGCCGCATCTGCTGCTTCACAACACCACGGACGAGTGTAAGAAGAAGAAGAAAAGGAGAGCAGAAGTAACAGGATGATGTCTCAGAGTCACAGGATGAACAATGGCTTGAGCCTCCTAATGGTTCAGGGGAATGGCACTGTGGCTATTTCTACAAGGAAATGCATCATCAGTCCGGGACATGGAGAAGGAAAAAAGAAAGAGAGAAAGAAAAAAAATGTGCCCGATATCTATTGAATGCATGATGGAATTAATGCGTGGAGTAACCTTTGGAACGTCACACGTAACAAAAAGTGATGGTTTTCCCTCAGTTGACTGATTACAGTCTGATAAGCATGGAAAACACCACACCCACCATCGATTGGCAGCAAAACAGATCAATAAAGCACCACCAGCGCACATGCCAGATAGACTCACACAGATCCAACCGTAAAGCACACGACACACTTTTATACCATCCTCTACTTTAAACATTAGCTGCAGCCATGACAGCAGGCCGATCTTCATTGTGTTAATTAACTGAATTCAGGATCGCGGCATTGACCGCGTTCCTGCTCAGGAATTATCAGAACACCAGGATAAAGCTCTGGAGACGCAGGAACAGAGAGATTGAGAGATAGACAGAGAGAGAGAGAAATAGAGTGGGGGAGTCGGCTGTGTAAGTTTGAACAGTGGTAAGAGTTTCTCATATCAAAGCTGGCCCCGATCAATTGTTAAAATGTGGTCTTGAGGCATGAAGAAGCAGATAACAAAGTTTGCTGTGTCACATTGGCCATCTGAAGACAAGCCAAGAAATTCTGCAGCTATGTGCAATTGCATCAGTCACATCAGTTTGGTTTTATAAATAGGAACTGAGCAGGGTGGAAATGTCCTTAGAAATCCAGCAAACAAGTCCACAACAAAGCCGGCAGTTCAGTTCAGTTCAGCTCAATTCAGTTCATTTTAGCGCTGAAGTAACAGAAAACATTGGACATTAGGCATCATATAACATTTTATACCTGGACCGTCTGAGACATAACCTGCTTTTTTGTAGTGGTTTCAATTGAACTGTGATACAAAATAATGAAAGTTTTTCTCCTTATATACAGTAGCACTGAAAAATCTACAAATACGTAAACACAACAGGTATTTGTCACCTGATAATTTGTGGGAATTCTGCCTGAACACTTGCATATTGTTTGAGTTTTAGATTATTAGATGGACCTATGTAGTGCAAAGAATAAACCTAACCTACCTATTTTTTTTTTTTTACTTTTTATATAGTAATGCATATGTCTGTGATCTGTCTAATTTTCTATACAGTCTAGAGAGCTGTACCAGTGTGGTGAAGATTCAAAATGCCTCAACAACATTCAGTGAATGTAGCAAAAAATGTCTCTTGCTGAGGATTATGAAACTGGGAAAGTAAGCAAAGTTAATTGAATTTAAGGTACATTTATCAACTCTCTCGTTCCATGACATGGTAAGAATGATAATACTATTAGCAAAAATACAATTTCACAGTGCTTTAAACGCATAATTCAACAGGCACATGCCCTTAATTGAAATTCAGGTAAACAAATGTTAGATTTCTGTATTCACAAATGAGTCATTTGACAGACAAACTTGATTCCATACTCAGGGAGATAAAATCACGGAGACATACAGCAAAACAATCATGTCAGTTTCTCCATTTCATGTCATTAAGTTTGAGTGTAGCATAAAATAGTATTTCATTTTCTGCTACATTCAAGAATGAAGACAATATTCCTTCAAAGATATCTAGAGCGCTCATCAGACCCTGTCTGCTGACTGTTTAAAATATCTAGAAAATGTAGGTGGATTTATTCCAGTGTGTCAACTTTTATCAACAGCATTTAAATATTCAAACTGCAAAATAATACTGCAAATGACAAAACAAAATTTAGTCACTCTTCCGTTTCCTTTCAATTCCCAGTTCACAATTTGTTATTTTTGTATCAGACAGATGGACAGAGTATTAAGTATTGTTTCCTTTAGAGGTCCAGTGTCAACTGAGTACACTGGACTGTTTTACCTAGTACCTTTGCCTGATAATACTAGCAAGTTATCAAGTAGTGACAGCTGTAACTAAGTAGTTACATACTTAGAAACAGCTGAATTGCGTAAAAATAACTCTCATAATATAGTAGTGATATGTTTAAGTAAAAACACTGAATCTATTACAGGTTTAGGATGTTTACAGCCCAAGTTTAACAGCTAAATTTCTAGTTTAATGGCATCATTCACAAGGAAATTGGCTACACACATTCTATGATAGATGCGGGTCTTAATGTAAAGGAAAAGGGAATAACCAGTCATAAAGGACATGGTGAGACCCGAGTAATACCATGGGAACAATCTACCAAACATACATGGCACATGCTGGTCTAAATAGAACGGAAAAAGAAATAACCAGCCATGAGGGATATGTTAAGAAACTAGAAATAACATGCTTCCTTTTGCAGTCTAGTTTGCACTATTATATACTGTAGACAGTTTTATTTTTTTGCTTCTTTTTTTTCTTTTTTTCTTTTTTTTGCGTTGTTATAGCCTTGTATGTGCATTATGTATAAGGATTTTCATAAAGCAGTACTTGGGGAGTGTTTATACTTTCAATTTTTCAGGTTAAAAGACCAGAATAAAAGCACTGCAAAGTGTTGCCAAATATTGCATACTGCAAGATAAAAATAAATATAAAAGAAATTTATCCAGAAGATAATGAAGTGCTGAATCAGTGTGAATCAGAGCAACTTTCCTGAGCTGTGTTGCCAAAGATTCAACCACCTTGAAGGTGTGAGTACTTCTAAATACTTCAGCCAGACAGTACAGTTGGAGTGGGACTGTATGTGCCGGGGTCAGTGGGGAGCAGAAGTATTTCAGGTGGGGCTACATGGCTATATGGGACACTCAGTCAAGCTCTAAATCCCTGGGAATTGGTGTAAGTCACCCAGTCCACCTCTAAAGCTTTGGCAGGAATGGGATTCTGAAGGCCGAGGGCAGTGGCTTCACCCCTGTGCCCCAGGAACAAAAGGTGGCCTGAAAAGAGCGGCGGCGAAATGGACCTCGGCTTGATTAAATGGTCACTGAGTCGGAAAGCAGCTCTGATGTGATCTGTGACCTCCTACTGCCCTGAAAAAAAAATTTAAAGAAATGATTAAATGAAAGCACCTTCAAAAGGAGCCTGGAGGGGCTGTGGTGAGGCGGATGGACTGGTGGGCGAGTGCGAGGTCTCTACTTAGCACAAACACTGAAGGAGGGGGAAATGGGTTTGAGAGAGACGTGGGAGTCGGCTCAGACCTAATAACCTCCAGCTCGCACCAGAGGTTATCGCTTAACTGAGAGAGAGAGAGAAAGAGAGGAAGAACGAGGGTGAATCATCCTGTGCCAACAGGGTGGCGAGGCTGTGTACTAGGTCTTCTGGGTAGTTGCCCAGGGCAGGACAACAGACATGAGGAAGAGAGTATGGCAGGACGAATCTCAGGCGACTTTGATTCCTTACACCTTCCTGTGCCTCCTCTCATAACATTTTGAAGGGAGGTTCAGAGGGCTTCTCAAGGGATTGAACATATCTGAAATTGAATAGAAGAGAAAACAGAAAGAAGAGAAAAGGCCCTTGAGAACTAGTGGGAAATCCTCAGAGAGAAA
>OMKZ01009616.1:8639-27058 GCA_900302535.1 Neoniphon sammara | reverse complement strand
GGTTCATGCCCATTTACCCAACATTACCCACAGTAAGCCTTGACTATTAAATACAGATTTGCATGTTGGACTCTGACTCACTGAACAGAAAATAGTTTTTTTACATCCACATTAAATTATTATTTTGTTTGTAGTGTTGCTTTGCAAATTTATTCAGAAACAAAATCAGGATTCGCCCAGAGGCCAGTTACCCACCTGTCACTGGTTTCAGAAGTTTGTGCACCTCAGTGAACCAGGCCTTTGATGAACCCAGTCCAGCAGCAGCAGCTCAGCCTCTCCAAACCAGTTTCTAGTCAGTGAGAATATGAATAAGTCCCTTTGAAAGATGAATCCATGGACATGTGTTGCCTCCTTCCTGCAGAACTGAAGGATAAACAGGTGTGTGTATCCTGTGAATTCCTTGACCACTGTGGCTTCTGGTAGCGCCTGAAGGAATCCGGCTCCTGTACGTTTTCCTTTAGCTGTTTTGATGGCAATTAACGGAAGGGCAGATTTGAAAAATGAATCACTGCTTTCACTTGTTCAGGTGTGCAGTGACATGTCTTCACTCTCTGGAATTTCGGCGCTGTGTTTTTGTGTATATATTGCATGTTTGCATTTGCTTGGAGCCTCTTTCTACGCAAGTGTGTTTCAAGTGAAAAGTAGAAGGGTACCTTAAATCTTTAATGTAGACACAGAGCATTAGTATGTGGGCCTGGCCGCTGTGGAGCTGGAGACTATCCAAATCAATTAAGCTTGTAGCCAACAAAGCTGCTTTAAGGGTCCTTCAGTATTAGATAACACTTCAAATGACAAAGACAGGCAGTCGGGGTTGCGAGGGTGGAAAAAGAGTCTAGAGCCAACCTCTGTCACATTGTAATACAATCGGTTAGGAAAGAGAGAACACCGATCGACCTTTTGTCCACCGTGTTTGGTAGGATGCGAGTCTATAAAAAGCCCATTGGCCTTTTGGGTTTTTCAGATGTTCGACAGGGCTCACGAGGTGCGGCAGGCCAGGAGCAGACAGGCCGCTGCATGTCTGAATAATGCCCGAATTCCATTGTTGTCGTCGCTGATCTGTCTGAGAGACGTCTTGGGGAAATTGCCTGAGTTCTGCCTTGAGCGATGGTTTCTGGACAGTTTTATAGCAGCGAGGTGATTATGGAATAATTGTTCGCTGAAGCACGCAGCAAACAAACCAACCCAAACAATTTGTTCCTCATCTGCTGTGGCCATCAGTGCATTTCTTAAGAGACGTAACACAATAGCAGACAATAATTACTAGGCTGATTACTGTATATAATAATACATGATACCATATATAGATTGTAATTTTTTATTTATTTATTTATTTTTGCTTAGGACCACATTTAGTCTGAGGCTCATTTGTAGAAGGAAGACATGGTGAAATACGATTTTTTTTATGGCAAGCTAAATGTCACCTCTGTTTACTGTTCATTCTTCAGGTGAAAATCCATAACAGAACAGAATTCTTGTATTATCTCACAGCTTGTCTTGATTTATGAGCATAAATCTGTTGGCTTTTGTCTAGAAGGCTGCCAGTTTGAATCCTCAGATTGACTGGGATCCATGTTGCTCAAGGGCACTGTCAGAGACTTGAGCAAGGCAACCCCCAGATCTGTGTAGCTCCTCGGGGGCCAGCAGAGGGAAGTTTCTGGATGGACTGGGTAGCTCCCAGTGTTGATGTAAGATACAAAAATACAAAAATGACTTGTTTTAGGGAGAATTTCCCTTTAAATTTTTAAGAGTTCAAGTCAGAGAGTGCTGCTGTCTTCTTTTCAGTGTGATATTTGGCCTCTGTAGATATGGCCCTTCTCATCAGTCCAGTGCGTCTGGATGTGTTTACTGATCCTGTGAGGACTTCATGCGGACACGCCGTCTGTTAAATCTGTATCACAAAGCACTGGGAGAGCAGTAACCTGACGGAGTGTGCAGTTTTTATGATGTTGGAAAACACAGCCCTGCTTGTGTCAGTGGGAAAAAAAAAAGTGTAGAGAGGGTGTCAGGCATTGCAAGAGAAAGCATTTGATATGTACAGATGAATCCTCTGCCAGACCGGGACAAGTTTCCTGTGATGTTTGTCCCTGGCTCAGACTCAAGGCCACGAAGTTCTGCCTGGTGTGTCTGGCCTCACACTGTCAAACCCGCCTGCACACGTGGAGAATTTGGAAAGCAGGTTGTGCAGCAAGCATTAGAGACCCATGAGCAGTGTTGTTAAAAAAAAAAAAAAACATAAAATAAATAAATGAATAAAAAAAGACAATATACTTGTGCCAGCTAGGTTTTGTCGAACATAAATGACAATGTCAGCAAAACTGCACATTAGTGTTTTCCATTGTTAATTTGTCTTTTGATACACAAGCTCACTTCCTCCCTCACTTTTTATTTGTATTTTGAAAATTGGCCCTCAGACAAGCCCTCAAAACAAAGATTAAAATACAGAAAAATGTGGTAACACTTCAAGAAATATAATATTAATACAGTAACACGCACACTGTGCATGATAAATTTGACTGAATAATGCAGTGCAACAAGCTTGTGAGGCTTGTATCTGAGCTTGGCAGAATAATAAATGGGGCAGCCAGTCACAGTTAAAAATACATTATTAGTTTGTATATTGATGTATTTACGTCGCAGCGTTTTTTTTTTTTGTTTTTTTTTTTGACTAATACAGAATTTGAAAATCAAATTAATGAATATGCAAAAGGAGTAATCTGTACTAAACGAAAATACAATTGCTTGTCTTGTCTTGGCACAAACATAGACAAGGACCCTTGAAAAGTTGTCTACCATGATAACAAAAATGTTTTTGAAAAATACTTGCTAAAATTATTTCTGTGCGCTGTAGAGCTCTCAAGTCCTACCACAGAGACTAGCACAATTTTGTCTTAAATGCAGTACAGTAATTTTAGGTTCAGTTTCTGTATGGGTGATGTCAACAGGCATTGGCACTGTTTACATGTCTTCATGAGCCCATTAATTGATTAATTGTTAGAATAATGTAATCAATCAGAGACTAATACAGTGTAATGACACGTTTGATGTGACACATGGAACATTACACATTCTTCTCCTTAGAGGAAGGAAGGAGTGAAAAGAGAAAGATTATGAAGACATGCTCAGAGGTTTACCAGCAGATCCAGGAGCAAATCCAGAAGAATCGGGAACTCTGGTGTGCAGCAGAGATCAGTAAGAAAAAGTGCTTTAAGAGAAACATAACACACTCACCTCTGCTCTGATGGCCTCCCTGAGGAGACTCCAAGTGGACCTGAGGGAGAAAAGAAACACAAAGCTGCAGAGCTGTGGGCTGAAGGTGTCATAAATAAGCTGCAAGAGGACATCTTTATGCTAAGGAAGAGAGGCACGAAGCTTTGGTGGCTCAGATTTCAGAAGACCGCTTTCATTTCCTCTGGAGCACGCAACCGCTGACTCCAAACTGCTGCGAACACCCGGTCTGGATTGACGTCCGCAGTGATCTGAGGCTGTGAAGAGAGCTGGAGAAGCGGCCCGTGTCAAAGATGAAGCAGATACAGCAGCATGTGGTGGACACTCCTCTGGACCCTGATATAGGAAATCCAAAATCTACAGTCTCACTGGATGGGGAAACAAGTTAGCCACAGAGATGTAGGAACAGTCCTGGAAATCCAAAAAGCTTCTTACTGTGTACGAAGGAGGGATTCTCCCCCAGGAAGTTTTAAAGTGGCGTTTGAGTAAAAGAGAAGACTGTCTGGAATTTAGAAGTGGCAGAGGGTCTATCAGCAGGAAGGAAAAAGTGGAGTGCTGCATGCTGAGAATAGAGACTGGACTATATGTTTGAGGAATGAAATTGACTACAAGGCTTTTGCTGGGTCCTCTCTGAAAAATAAACATCAGAAGGTGGGGGTGTTTGTGGATTATGAGTAGGATCTGGTCTCCTTTTATGATAAAGATGCCACTGCTGCTATATTTCTGCAGCTTCAGTGAGCCACTCAACCCATACTTCAACCCTTTCACTAATGACGGTAATAAAAATTCTGCCATTCTCATCATCTCCCCTGACAATAAACTCAAATGAACACATCAGCTCACTACGGGGTGTGGATGGCCAGACTCCAGAGTCATTTATAATTCCTGTTTGGGCTTCCTCTTCATGAGGAACGGTCCTTTTAATGTTTATTCCCATATTTGCAATAGATCATTCCAACACGAGCTTAGAGATAGAGCAGACCCAGTCAAGACGATATGTCACACTCCTCATATACATATGTAGTAGTGAGTATAGAGGTAAACACAGCTTCAGACTGTGCCCCCAAAAGACTCTGACAATGCATATCTCAGTTCTGAAATTAATTTATTACAATATGTGTGCAGTTCTATTTAGCGTTTCCTACAATAATCTTAAGTAAGGAAATACATGTTCAATTTGCCTCTGAATAGGTACTTCCATTCCATCACTGCAAACAACCAATCATAAATTCTGAGGCTTTTATCCATCATATTTATTTATTTTTATATTCCTTAGGCATTATGGTGTAGTTTTAGTCTCTGCCCTCAGTGTTTGATTTGGTGGCAGACACAATTTGGCAAAAATGTAGGGAACATTGTGGACTTTGATAGTGTCAATTTATTAAAGTAAAAAGTCTGTTTCTTAAACCGCAGTGATAAGCGGGGACAAATTGCACATGGTGCAGTTTGATAATGTTCTTTTTAAAGTGAGTGACACGAAATTAGGATAGAAATTGAGAGACATTTCTGCAGAACAGCACAATTCATTGTGGTATCTTGACAGGCCTTGAGGTAAAAGTATGCACAGAACCACTTAAGCTTAGACATCCACAAAAAAAAAAAAAAAAAAAAAGTCAACATACGCTTCTGCATATTTTGACATACAGTGGTCAGGGCTTGATGGTTTACTTACTGTTAAAGTTCTTCAACTGAGTGCAACATTGTTATTCCAACTGAAACAAAATGCTCAGTGAAATAAATAACTATCTCAAGGTCGCAGCGCAGACTAAACAGTAAAGTAAATACATACAAAACAGTGCAGCAGACATGGTTCAACAATGGTGCAGAATAAAAATGACACAATGCAAAACAAAACAGTACAAGACAACAACAGTACAATCATGCAAATCATGCAAATATCGCAGCATTAATATAAGTGACTGATTCAAACTAAATCAGGGGTGCTAGCATAACAGAATCACTGTATTTGGGTGTTTATCAGCATGTGCACAGGATGTCCTGGAGGTTTTTAAAGGAGCGATTACAGTAAATGGATAGGTTCAGTAGAAGCAATAGACCTGGCAGGACAAATTTAAGCAAAGCACTTAACCCCCAACTGATCTTGTGGTTCTGCTCAGTGGCCAACATAAAACCTTAGTTGTGTTGGACCACTCCCAGGTGTGAATCTGTGAAACTGTGGGAATGTGAAGTGGGCCGTGCTGACAACACGTGCATACTCAGTTTCCAATTTTCACAGAATATGTTTTAGAAATAATGCTTCTTGTTCTCTTGTACATTTGTCTTGGGTTTATCTTGATCTAGTCTGTTTCTAGATATGGTCTCAGTATCCGATCTGAGGCGTTCCGTGTTCGTTTGGTCTTCAGTGATTCTGTTTCTGGACAACATGGCCACAACTTCTGCTTTCTATGTGTCTAAAACTTTTGGGAAAGAAATATCCCACGTCGTTGCCCATAGGGGGACGTTTCTGAAAAGATTTGAACTTCAAACACAAGCTTGAGGGAGGTTGTAGAGTAATTCAGGGAGATGGTGGTCAAAGGTAAGTCCCCTGGGGAAATGCCATGTGACAAATGCAGGAAGTAAATCTCAAAGCCCTGAAGTCATTGCTGGTGTTTCTGTCCTTTTACCGTTGGAGAGACTTGGGCCTGAAAAGACACACTGACCTTGTAGAGAACCGCAAAGGCAAGGTGCACAAGAATAGGGTCCAAACTTAACTTTTTCTCCCAACTGCTAATGGCAGGTAAAGTGAGAAAATTTACTGACCAACGATGGTTTTTATAAGCCAAAAAAACGCAACATGCATTATTTCATTAAAAATAATTACCTCTTGGTGCTCCAGCGTCCTTGAAACGACACCTCTCAATGAATCGCCAGCTCCCTCTGTCACCCCATTTGTGTTTTTGTGGCTTTACATCAGGAATGTGTCGCCACATTTGTGCATTAAGTGATTAAGCGACAAAAAATATTTGACTTACACTGTGACCTTGTTTGTTTTCCACTGCTGAACCCTCAAAGGCTGCCAAACAGCCAATCACTGACCTTGTCATGAGTAGGCCTCTTTTATCGATTGATTTGTTCATATCATCACACAAGATAATAAGATTTTTTATGGTAGGGAACGAGGGCCATAAAGTCTCAGTTGGCCAATATCAGTAATCACACCTGGTCTTTCATTGTGATTTGAAAATTAGTTTACCGGCCAACTGGCCAGTAACTACAATTTATTTATCAGCCAAGGCCAATTTTTAGCTACATTTGGTGCTTGGCAGGTGTTAATTTTGGACCTCGCACAAGAAGCATGGTAGACCACTTGAAGTGCATTGCAAGACTGATCAGATGTACTTTCATCTCTGTGCTGAGGCAGAGCACAATTTCTTTTTCCCCTGTAGAAGAAATGTGTGTAATGAGGAAAATACCAGCTTGTAAAGATGAAGAGAATGTCTAGAACAGGTGATACAGGAGTGACGACAGATGGTTCGGGAGATGAAACGCTTTGGGGAAGCTCAGCAAAAAGGGTGCGGATTGAGAGATGGAGCTCAGCGTGCAATTCTTCACCTCTCTCCTTTCTGCTAAAAGAGGCCAAGCTGATCTTGCTGGGGTGCTTGAGGAGAAGCAAAAAGCCGCTGAGAAACAGGCCGATGGCTTCAATGAGGATTTGAAGCCATAATTCAGAGCTGCAGATTAGGATCAGCAAACTGTCCTCCACATCCTTATAAACTATGAGGCCTTGAGCATTCTTCACATTTATCTCTCTGTGAGCGCTGTGACGGGAATTGTGGCTCGACTGAAGCAGATATTCAACAAGGAAATGAGAAGGTTGTATGATGATATTGAAGGGTTACTTCGGGTTTGTTGCAGTGGGGTTGTATGAGGTACTTATCCATAGTCAGTGTCTTACCTACAGTAGATGCCGGTTGGCGTGGCCCCAGTTTGGAGAAGCAGGCAGGGTAACCATCACAGAAGTGAAGCAATGTACTGATGTGGAGGGGCCCAGCAACAAAATGGATTTTAGCCATCTAAAAAAATGCTCACCTGAAAAAATCAATATCAGTGTAAGTGTGCGCTATATTTAGCAGACTGTGCAGAGTTCCCACAGTCAGTGGAATTTTAAAATTTCATTTTCCAGGCCTGGAAAAGTCATGATATTGAGTAAAATCATCAAAAGTGGTAGAGAAGTCATGGAATTTAATTTTGTCGTCTGTATTGAAATTAATTACAGTAATCTTCCATGGATAATCTTCCAAGTAATGTTTTGATGTGCAAGTCTGACTCTGTAGCTGTTGGCATAGCGTAACATACGTCAATGCGTTACTACGTTATGCTTCTTGAAAAGTTTTAAAATTTTATCTTTGAAAATGTGTGGGAACCCTGGTTCAGAATATTTTCACCGTGTTACATTGCCGTCAGACAGCCGTTTCCTTTGGCACTATATCTTCTCAACTGTAGAACATCCTATTCCTACATGGGTGCATCTGTGCCACTCATAGTATTACAGTTGAGAAAATGTGCAAAAAATCCCCCCAAAAAATCCTGAGATGCACGCCGACCAGCATCTACTTCAGGTAACACACTGACTATGGATAAATATTTCATGAAAACCCCACTTCAACAAACCTGAATTAACCCTTTAACCTCAGTGTAATGCTCAAGCTTGATGCATCCCAAACATGTCTGAAGATTACAAGTTGATGCAACACGTTTAGAAGGAGTCACCCAAAGATGTTCTTGACACGTCCCTACGAGGACACCAGATTGCATCATCTGGCAGGTTTTATTTTGAGACAGTAGCGGCAGGAGAAGACTGGAAGGGATTTAGCAGCCAGAGTGTCTGTAACAAGAGGGGACAGATCATGTTGGATCCTCAGAATAACCACTGAATTACCTGAGAAAAGGAAATGAGCACAAAAAAATGACTGACACACTTGATGCTGGAAATCAATTTTTCACAGTCCCTAGGTTTTTGTGTCAGTCCGTGGCATATTTCAGCATCAGCACACATACCGTCTCTGTTTCAGGCTGTTCTCTCTGAGGGACAGAAAGTTTTCTTTGCGCAGGGATTTACTTCCCTGAACCGTCTTCGCTCTCTCTCCCTCTCACTCTGTCTTAAGTGTGTGAGTATACACAAACCTCATCCCACTGTTCAAAGAAACCTGCGAATCCTGCTGGAAAGATCATACACTGTATCACTTAAAGTTAGCTAGGTTTTTTACAGAGTTCGTACAAAGTCTTGAAAGTTGGCTTAATTTTAACCATTATGTTTTCAAGGTTAGGAATATGCTTGAATTCAGCTGTGCTCCTTGAAAAATTCTTGATTTTCAACATAATCTGGTGTTTTATCTACATAATCACTCATGCAAAAAATCTTTTAATATTTGAAATGATCCTGCCCTCTAGAAATTAGTAAACATTAAATAATCATGATCAAAACTACAATCAAAGTTAATATGAACAGCTGGTAAAAAATAAATTGACAGTTGATTGCTGTAGGTACAAAGGAATTCTGTAAACTTTATTTTTCACAGTTGCACTTAAACTAACAATTTAGATTAGATGATAAAGGCTTCAAGGGTCTGGAAATTTTGGTTTAGTACCTTGAAAGTGCTTAAAAAGTGCTTTAATTTTCTCTCAGGAGGCAGTGCAAACCCTGTTTTTTAACACTGCAGTGAAGTTATTTAGGAAATTGATTGGGTTTTGCTGTGTTCTTCAAAATAACTGCTCACTTAAGTGCCTCATTTGTAGACCATAATGGGCAGATGTTGCATAATAACTTAATTAAGTACATTAAAATTATGCTTTGGGATGACTTGAATGTATATCGGCTGATATTTTCATTATTGCACGTTCTTTGTTTTCAAAAGCTTAACCATAAAGTTTGTCACGCTATACTGAATAGGGTATTAGCGAAGAGAGAAAGATGCTAATGAGCTTAGCTTTTTGCCAGACACTGTCCTGACCAATCGGTTTACACAGACACACAAGGGATCCTCAGTCTTTTTGAAGTTCCCACATGAAAGAAAATTCGCAGAACGGCCCATGATTACACATGCTGGAGCATGAACCGCGGCTACGGCCTCTGTCCAACTTTGTTTATAAAGGAAGCAGATGAATGGCGTTCCCTCTCGCACTTAAAGGCACCACCAGCGTCTCAGAACATAAAGCATTCACTAATTTCCACCCATTTATTTCCTTTTGCCGCCTGGGTGAGCACGCTGTAATGAGAGAAATGGACACAAAGACTGATGCTGGCGAACATGACCATCTCAGGAGACAAAACAGTGTTTGAGGTTTATTTTGTATACACTTCCTCTCCCTCAGCACTCAGACATGATTAAGGAACTGAAATGAGGAGACGGAGAAAGAGAATGCGTGATGGATCCGCTTTTGTATCTCTCTTAGTCTTGAAATATTGACAACACAAAAACTTTGCAATGTCTTTTTTGTTACTTTTCCCTATCTCTGTCTCTTGCTTGCTTTCTCTCTCTCCCTCTTGCTCGTTCTCTTTTTTCTCGTTTTTTTCAGTTTCTCAGGTGGTGCTATAGGGAGGGGAGGGGGATGGAAAAAAACAATAACCTTCATGAAAAAAATTCTGTAAATGATCAATTGTAGTTGGCAGTTTCGCGACAGCTGACAATATGAAAATGAGTTTGTGGAGATGGGAGCAACAATTGAGAAGAAATCAAACTATTCCACCCTGTCATAACGAATAAAGGACAAAATTATGACGCCCTCGCCTCGCTCGCCAGTGAACAGTTAGGTTTGACAGTTTGTTGTGCATCTCTGAGGCGTTTTCATCATGTCATGGCTGAAAGTTATTGGATAGAAACCCAGGAGTTCATGTTCTTTGACAGGATAACCCATCCCGTTGTAAAATTCCCCACACGTTCAAAGACAAGTGGGTCTGTCTGCAGACTATCACAACTCATAAATTGGTGTTGTTTTTTTTTACTTTGTTCGTTAAAAATGATATATTATTGTAATCATTTCCCCCCTGCTCCATTTTAATACTATCATCAGCGCCTGTATTCTTCACATGTCATTGTCAGTATCTCTCAATGAATGGCTCTGTGTTGGAGCTCATCCTAATTGGCAACTATGCAAGACTTTGTTTTGTTTGTGTAATGTTTGTACTACCAGCTCTGGACAGCTCATTTCCCCTTAAATTATAGACTCGTCCTTATCTTTTAATAGACCTCTCTCTTTTTCTCCCAGCGCCATTCCTTCTATACTTGAAAACTTGAATTATGAATAAGACTCCCCCTCTCGCTCGTCTCTCGGTCTGGTGCTCCCTGCATTTCTCTTACGTGGGTTAGGCTTCCGCGCCCCGTTCGCTCTTTATCTTCTGCGTTTATGCGACTGTGCATAGAATATTTAAGCACGGTACCTTCCATCCACGAAACATACACTTTCTCGTTCCCTTTTTTCTTCAAAACCTCATTTATGAATTACACTCACACTCTTTCTTCCAATCTCTACTGTCTTCTCTCTCTCTCAGGTGTTACTGTTACTGTGCATCGCCGACTGGATGGTGTACTCCATGTGGCGAAGCGGTAAAGACCCGGACAGTTTCTCCATCCCGTACCTGACGGCGCTGGGCGACCTGCTGGGCACGGCCCTCCTGGCGCTCAGCTTCCACTTCCTGTGGCTCATAGGGGACCAGGACAGCGACGTGGGTGACTGAGGCGACCTTTGACCCTTCAAGTTGGCGCGGTGAAGGGAAACCCACCGCCTGTTTGTCCAACTTCTCTCGCCCTTAAGCCTCGTAGGATTTTTGGGCATTCGCCGTCGCTAGCCAGGACATTCCTCTGCTTCTCGTACCGGACGAAACTTCGCTGCACTTATCAGAATGCTGCCGGGGACGACTAGGTGCTTTTTTTTCTATATACAATAATGACACTGTAGTCCATAAATTCAGATTCTCCTCACTGATCGTCTGACGAAGAGACTTTGACCCATGTTTGCACCGAGGCACTTAACGTATTATGCTGCTGGACCGTTCACAGGGTGGGAAAAGTAACACCAGCCGCCACCCAAAATGCTGGTGAAATCTTGCCATCTTTAGCAAGGATGTCAACTCCACCAGCCACTCTGATAACCAAGCATTAATTATAAGTCTTATAATTAAAAAACATCGCCAAAGTGGCCAGTGAATTTGCATTTTTACCACCCAAAGTGGGAAAAAGTTTGTTTCTTGCCTTGCCTGTTGCTGCTTTGCATAATATATTCAATGGGCGGATACACAGATAGTAGTAAAGAAAAAAAAAAAAGGCAAATGACATGGTGATGTTATGAGTTGAGTTTATTATTTTGTTACAGATCAGCTCTTGAACACACTCTTTGACCCGTCGTGGTCGCAGATGTACCAGCACTGGAAAGAAACAGGATCATTTAATCATTGTATGGTTGGTACTTAAAATCAGCAACTTGTTTGTATGTGTCTACCCATTTTTTTATTTTTTTTTTGGTGTCTGAACTCACCTTTTGTCTACAGCGCACACAATACTGTTTTAACATTTTGAGTTCATCTGCATTGTCCCCTGCACAGCCAGCCTTTTATTACATCAATGTTAATGATAAAAAAAAACATAAGAAATCCTCTGTATATTATGTCCCCCCTCTCCTTTCTTTTGTCTGTTGTTCCTGATGAGGGTCCAGTTCCACACCGAGAGCAGGGGCCGTGTGTCACAACAATGGGACCACGATACTTTTAACAGTGGATGCTTGCACGCCAACCACATGCTGTTTACATGTACGCACAGCGTGTTCGTCTGCGTGCACACGGTCCAGTCTGCAGCAGATCGAGGCAAATACTCCAGCCGCTTTGATGTCAACTTATTAGTCTCATTATCTTATCATATCAGGAGTAATCTCATAATTAGCTTAACCTGATTAACACACCCAGATTTCCGCTAAAGCCTTTATTTGGCCTTTGAATCGATTTCATTCAGTTTTTCAAAATGCGCTGCGTCGAAAAGGTCAGAGGAAGTTGATCCAGATGCAGCGGCCGCCAACTAACCTCATTATCAAATCAGTCCACGTTAAAATCCAGGCTGTTTGAGGAAATCGCATTACTTATACAGTACGTTCAAACACTTAAACTGAAGTATTACCTTAATCTGATTAATGACTGGAGTACTGTGTGCATGTCAGCGTAGCCAGTGGCTCTCTTCAACCCAATTCCAATGATATGTGCCTCTTGAGATTCACTGGTTGACAAGGTATTATTTCTCTGTCATGCCATAAATATTATTTTTTTCTACTGCATTGTAATACTGTGCAATTAAGACCTATTTTCTTTTTGTACTCACTGTCAGTTCTGAGACAGACGACTTTTGAGCGTTTGAAGAGTTTCCTTCCAAAATGAGATATCTGCCATGAAAAAAGAAAAAGGCATCTGCTCTGACAAAGCAACTGCTGACATGAAAGTAAAATGCACTAATAGATATCATCAAAGTTGTCAGCTTTATTGAGTCCTTAAATAAATGGTAAAAAAAAAAAAAATAACATTGACAAGATGTAATCATCTGTTTATTCAGAAATGAATATCAAGTAACATTTATTTTGTCAAAAATGGAGATATCTCCTTTTGGACTGGAACCCTTTGTTTGCTTTGTGGCTTATACAGGCCTAAATGTTTTAATAAATGTCTCACGTTTGGGGAAAAATACCTCCTTTGTGATTATTTTTGCAGACGAGTTTGCTTGTCATGTAGCAGTGCTCTTATCCAGATGGGCATACAGAACAAAGTCATTACTGCATTGTTAGGGAATGACAGCCGTCACGTCGGCTCTGACTGCACCAGATCAAAGCCTGAGCACCAAGCCAGGGGAGGAAACAGCGCTATGATTGAGATGAACAGTAAATACCCCCCTCCTCCCGTTTGCCTGAAGTAAGCCCGAGATACAATCTGTGTTCTCCTGTGGTCTCCATGACAACACGAACAGGCGATGCTCATGTTCTCTCTTGACCTCGTTGTCTGGAAAACATGCATTTTTGCACAGATGTCACACTTCACACCCACCTCCGACACTTAGCTTGCATTCCCCTGTAATGGCTGCTCTCGAATTAGCATTTTGAGAACTTGTGGATGGAGCTCGGCACTGGATTTTCACCAAGAAATACACAATTTGGTTGAAAAAATGAGACGTGTACCAGCTCTGACTGCATTTTCAAAATGATAAATAGCACACAGTTAAACCAAGTAATGGTATACTTTAAAGAATAGCGGGCAACATAAATAAAGTGGACAAAACGGTAATAGAATACTTAAAAACAATACCACTTTGGATTAGAAATCTTCAATTGTTCTTTGCTCTCAAATAAAGTGTGGGCGTAGGCTGGTTAGATGTATCACCTACAGGCCCGTCTGTCCTACTCAATGGATAATTAGCATGATGGCTGTCACTTCCGATAAGGCCTGATTGATTTTCTAATCTGAGCGTCGCTCCGTCGCCGCAACACCAGGAACTTCAAAGTTTCTTCAGAAGCTGCAATTGATTCACTTCAGCAGACGAGCCATACACCGCTGTGTGCCGATAAGGAGACGAGCGCATTTAGATAAAAGTACATGCGTGTCTTTGCAATTGTGTGGCTTCTAGTGAAAATGGCCGAGATAACATGGCAGCATGGAAATAGGATACAACTTCAAAGTTGCGCGTCAAAAGGTGTTCTCTTGCAGCATTCCTTGGTAACAGGACAAGGCAGTTAAGGATCAAAAGAAAACAGGGTACGTGGAGACCTTGTGCGTGGTATAAATGCAAAGCCCTCTGTTGTATAACCCATGGATTTCACATTTCTTTGAACGCTGCGAGAAGTATTCCAACCACTCCATCTCTTCAGCTTCGTCAAATGGATTTTCGTACCTCTCATGCGATCAAAGCCGCAGAGCCACGTTGATATAGATTATTCATGCCTATGGATTTTTTTTTCCTTTCTGGCACAGAGAATTCATCAAGGCCTGATGAAGCACTTTTTCATGGCTGAAGAGGTTTGTTAAATGCCATTTCCATAACGACCACAGCAGGACTTCTGGAGCCACGTTATAATCAGAGCGCTGAACAGCCACTCCTGCTTTATTACAGTGGGAAACCGTGATTGATACGGTCGAGGCGATGTGTGCGCATGTGCTTAACAATGCACCTCTGTTACCGTCTAGACAGTCTTTTTTTTTAACAAGGTCGACTGAGCACACTGCTGGTTTGATAAACAAGTGTATGGAGATTTGGGGGTACCATGGGAGGCCATGTGCTCGGCAGTGGTGACCCAGACGGGACCAGAGGGCCTGTGAAACCCAATCCAGTGGTGGACTGCTTCCCTGTCAGTCTCCCAGCGACCCTCGGGGCTATTAGCAGAATATTAATACTGAGCCTCCAGACAGAAAGGGGACGTTCAGGTCGTGAGGTAGCTGCTAGCTCCTATTTCTGAATACCCCATCAAACTCCCTGGGAGCTGAGGTGCCGGTCCTCATTTGAGGAAAACAATAGCTGCTTCACACATGGTCTAATGGGAAACAGACTTCTCCAAAGGCATGCTTTTCAAGTCAAATCGGGGTGCTAAAACGTGTTCAAAAAGTGGGCCAGGAGGAAGTTGTTGCCCTTCAACTGCCCTGCAAAATTAAAGAGCAGCAACTTTGTGAGGAGTGAAACTGAAGGAAATTGCTTTGAAGTTTATCTCACATCCTGATAAAAGTATTTTGGTGCAGGAGTCGACTGTGTGATGTTTAATAGTGTTTGGGGCAATAGAGGGATTTAAGGTGACACAATGTCTAGCGGCCATATTGGAGGACCAGGCAGTAACCGCTGTGAATAGGTCATAAATGTAGCCTAGATCTTGTCCAGTTCAGTGTAACTGAATAGAAATTGTTAGTTTCTGTGCTGTTTTCGACTGGGGATTTATCAGTTTCCCGTTGATAAATCTGATCAATTCTGTATTTGGATTATTGTCAGATTGTTAGCTTGCAAATCATAGTCTCTGGTAAGCTAACTGCTGTCTTGTTGCAAACACATCTGATGCACATACAGTAAGCTAATGTTGGCTATGTAGCGTCAGTTGATATCAGTTATATTAGCATTAGCTGATTTTGCCTGCCGGCTACTTAGCTAGCAAACAACTTGACTCGTGTTTCTCAAGTTACAATTGTCTTGGAATAGAAACTGTATCTGTTTTATCAAACTCACTTTTAATTTTGATGCCAATGAATTAACCTACACCTAGAACAATCTGAAGATTTCATTTTTCCAGCAGCCACAGCTACCGGTATCAGCGAGGTGCATTAGAGAACTGGCTGCACACAAATAATTGGTAGATATCATGTAACAGCATGGCTACCACAGATACACCTAAGTGAATGAGGTTGATAAACATTGAGTGTGACCTTTGGCCTTGAAAACCTGGTACAGCACGGCACTATCATTGTCAGAGATAGGTATTTAACTACTGAGCCACCTTATAAAACTATATCCTATGGTGCTTTGAATGAAAATGTCCACCAATGATTCCCATGATTTGTTTTTGATAGGGGAGTGGCAAATAACGGACTTTATTAATGACAGGAAGCATTATGGAATCCAGCTGTGATTATATATAACTTTTATGATCTTGTTCCTTCTTGAGTCAAGGCCGCAAGCGGAACAGGCGGGACTGAGCAGAGGCAAATGTCTATGTGCTCTTATTGGGTAAACAGGGAAATTCCTGACACCCTGGGGTGACATTCCTCTGATGGGGATGGGAGTGAGGCTATATGTACTTTGAATGGTTTGAGTTTATTCAGCTCCAGCGCTGACCTGTCCTGACCTGCCATGTTCTGTCCTTTTCGAAGGATTCCTCTTTAAACTTCTGTCCTCTCCACTGAGTCATTTCTCCAAAACACAAAAACAGTTGGTTGCTGCCCCCCTTCTACCCCTCCACCCCAACCCCACCCACCAGAGGACACCACCATGCTGTCCTCTGGCCGTTATACTGACAGTAACTGTACCGGGGAAGAGGGGAAGAGGGGAAGATCGATAGCGGTGTCACTGAGGACAGATGACTCAGCCTGTAGTGGGTGCTCACCGCTCTTGGAGTGAAACGCCGGTCGATCCGTCTTTATTTAGGCTGTTATCAATCTCATTTGGCACCAAACCCAAACTCAGATAGCTGTGGGGGAGGGGGGGTGACAACTATTATTCTCCGAGGAGAATCGCGACTATACGCGTGCCATCTTATGAGCACTTGAGACGCACTAATTGCCCGTCAGCAGGAGGAGACGGAGTGAAAACAAAGAGGCCAGACTGACAATACAGGCTGATTGGTAAAACCTGTTCCTCTGATTCTTGTATGTCTTCATAATTTGACTCTAGTCCTGGGAAACGACCTCCGACTGACATTCACCACTCTAGAATTGAGTTTTTAGCTAAATATGGACATTGCACAGCGTCCTAGTTGGCAGTGTGGCCCCCCACACCAAAGTTCGATGAGGTACTGTACCTAAATACAGTTTTTAGGTACAGACTAATTTTCCAGCACTACATTTCAGAGGTAAATCTTTCTTTCAATTCCAATAAAATGACGCTGTACTCTATTAGAACGCAATGGAGAGACAGAAACCCAAACATTTATTGTGTGTGCTGTTCCTTTACTTATAACCTGGCTTCAAATACACAGATTTTTAAATAACCCCTCCCCTGCCCCTCCTGTCTATAAAACCTGCAGCTAAAAAAACTTTCAAAGCGGCAACATGGTGCGGCAGTTTTGGGTGTTCACCCCAGAAAACCCTGTTTTATTCATTTTCATGATTCCACAATTTGTGACTACTCAAGATGAGTCACTTTCCATGTTTTTTTTTATGGTTTGCCCAATCCACTGTTGAACCACCATGGAAAAGCAGCTCCCTTGCAACGTTAAAGCTGCAGCACGTACTTTTTATCACAATAAAATAACATTTAACAGGATATGTTGTGTGTGTCTGTAAAACTTTAAGTATTGAAACTTTAAGTGCCGATCCGGTCCATTACTTTGACTGAACAGTGCAGGCTTGGGCCATTAGTTTGGGGTCTTTGGAACATAATTGATATAAATTCCTTCTTTTCCCACCATTTGAGAAATTTGAGAAAAGAAGGGTTGTGTGTGCCAAGAATGAAGGAAGTCAAGACAGTTTGGTTTTATGTCTGTTTCTCATTCATGTTACTCAGGCCTTTTGGTATGGGATATTAGTCTTGGGCAAAATATCCAATAATGTTGTTCCATTTTAGCACGATATTGGTGCATTCCTATCATTTGCAGTGGTTGTGGCCAGTGGTGAAGTGGTTGTGGTTAGCAGCCATAGTGCAGTGAAGTTATGGGAAAAAACAATGAAGGAAAATGGTAAGAGACAAAAGAAGATTGAAGCTACATGTGCGTCAGACTAAATCAAAAACCAATCCAAAAAAAAAAAAAAAAGCCCCTATCAAAGACATGATGAACATCAGCTTTGCTTTTTAATTTCCGAAATCCATTCCTTTGCCATCTGCTTCCTCAGTGCCTGTGGCGGTTTTACGGATGCCGGTTACCTCGGCCTCAGGCTGGATGCTGTTTCAAGGCAGACAGCTCATCAAGATTAGTGACAAGTGTTGGGATACACTTTCCTGCCTCAAGGTGAAAAGTTGCATAATACACCTTTAGTGATGATTTGTGCTGAATATCTAGCAATCTACTCCCAGAACCGATAAAATTTATACTCTGTTGACTCCTGCAGGGAAACCTCAGGGTCGGCTCAGCTCACCTGAATTCAGCTTCTTGTTGAGAGCGGACATCTTTACGGCGACATCCTCCATCAGGACAGAAAATACTTGTGATCCGAGGAGAATGACGCAGCTCTACTCGGTTCATTTATCTTTAAACACCGGGTGTCATCATATGCATAAATCAGCAGGGTGATTTATCATCGCATCAGATAATCCATACTGTCCTGATATCCTTCCAACCCTGCATTTTATCTTTCTTTTTTGTCTTTATTTATCCAAGGAAGGTTGGCTGGGCGTACTTACTCATCGCTCTGTTTCACACAAAAATACACTCGGGAGTTTTTACCGTCGGCTGCTGAGCGGTTCAGGAGATTTAGCGCCTTTTGCTCAAGCCGTGACAGTTTTGTTCATTCACCTCCTGCACACACACTCCCTCATCCGGCCTGGGGATTCAAACCAGCGACCTTATATTCACAAACTCTGCATGAAGAACGACTTTGC
>OMKZ01009612.1:1232-18429 GCA_900302535.1 Neoniphon sammara | reverse complement strand
TCCTCAAAAGTTGCTCGGGTCTTTCTGAGAATGTTGTTGATGTTAACATCAAAATCTCCTCTCCAGCTGGCAGGTTACTCCCTCCAGGAACTCTTCCTCCTGTCTCGCAGTCAGGTCATCCAGCAGAGGAGTCTGGCCCTCAGCACTTTGGCCAGCATCCTCACAAAGGTACACAAATACTAACACACAGACACACACATACCAGCAGAGCCACATGCATGTGCTCACTCACTCAGTTACCTTTGGTATTCCGTAGGCGCGTGCTGGTGAATATGCATCAGTTTTGAGAGGCAGTGTGACGTCCACTCTGCTGGACGCTGGTCTGCTCTTCCTGCTCCGCTTTGCGTTGGACGACAGCGTGGAGGGAGTGATGTCTGCGGCTGTGCACGCGCTGCGAGCTCTCCTGGTGTCTGCAGAAGAAGAGGTATGGCAATACAAAGAGCAGAGAGGCTTGCACTATAGCATATTGTTAAAACCTTCTGTCCTTTTCATGGAGGTTTATTAGTTTGAAGGCGGAAATTCTTGCATTAAAGTAATAATCTGCAATGTTTTTTTATATAAATACTTATCCAGTTAGCTCAGAAATAGTCCTCTGACCCACAGAAAAGATGTTTTTACATTTCCAGTAGGTGAAACATCTGTTTGTGTGAATAGAAGACAACAAACTTATAAGGAGCACCATAACAAAAAAAGGAGTGTTACTGTACTTATAGAAATTCAAACTTTTTCTAATCCAAGGCTAAAGATGTTACAGTGATGGTGTCACTGTGTGATGGTGAACTTTGGGAAGTGCAGTGCAAAAACACCGCAGCAGTGACCACTTAGCACAAAACCTGTCACCAAGATAAAATAAAATAAAAACATTTTATCGGTTTAAGATATAATGCACAATCACTGTCTGTCGCTGTCCCTCTGTAAAAGTCCTAATTTCCTAATTTGGGGTCCCTCAGCGTGTCATCAGATTTGTCTCCCCTGTTCAGGAGTGTATGGACAGCACCTTCTCCTGGTACCGTGGCCTGGCCTCCTTCCCTCTGCTGCCCTCCGCTCAGCAAGAGGAAGATGAGGACGATGAAGGGCTGGATGAGAGCATGAAGGAAACTGCCAAGGAGAAGGAGGAGAGGAAGACAGATCACGACGTGGCTAGGCAGGACGTTGTCAAGGTAACTGAGCAGATATGTAGCATTAGAAAATATTTGTAGCCACTACATTTTTTGTTTCTTTGTTACATTTTACTTTTGGTTTCTTATTCTAACTGATGAGATGTTTTGTATTTTTATTTTCAAAGTGGTCTTTATACTATCCAAATCCATTATGCTGCTAATGACTAGATATAAGTTGAATAGTTAATTATTGGGTCTCTGGTCTTGTCTTTCTCTCTCTTCAGGGTCTACTGAAGATGAAACTGCTTCCTAGGCTACGTTACATCCTTGAAGTGGTCCGGCCATCACCACGGGTGGTTCAGGACGTCCTGGAGGTCCTGACCCGCATCGCAAGGCACTCCTCCTTATCCGCCACTCAGGTAATAGCAACAACAACTGCAACGCTCAGACCTCTTGTGCTGCTCACATCTACTCTACCATAAATGTCTTACCTTGAACGACATTCAAGACATTTGTTGCCAAGTTACTATCTACAACCTGCTCATATCATCTGTCTTTCCTACTCATCTATATTTTCCTGTCGACCAAAATTCAATATTTCACCCTCCCAGGTGCTGGACTGCCCTCGCCTGATGGAGGCGGTGATGTCAGAGTTTCTTCCCACGTCCTGGACAACGCCGTCTTCGTCTCTCCCCCAGTCTGTTTATGGACTCCCATTGGCCAGCGCCATGAAGCTCTTAAGGGTGTTGGCCACCTCTGGCAGACACGCCTGCGCCAGACTGGTAAGTGCTGCTGTAGGGTCTGGCACGGCCGATCCTATTGGATACTGTGTTTCATTGGATACTGTATTAATTTGACTATCCCCGTGACAATCAATCTGTTAGGTTCTGATTGATTAATCAAGACATTATCATTGTTTAAATGTGTTTTTGATCTACCTTATGTGCAATAAGTGCATTTTTCCAGTACAAAACTGTGCAGGTCCAATCCTCTGGGATTCACTAATAAATACCTACAAAAGTCAATAAAATACTAAGAGTAAACTATCCTGCCTCTTTTTATGGCAAAAAAAACCCAACAAAAAAATCTCAAGTAGTGTAAGTAGTGTACAAGCGCTTTTCAACACGGTTATATAAGTAACGTCTGATAGCATTGTCATTACTATTTTAATGTTTTTGATCCACATGAATCCATTCTTACCACATGTATAATTATCAGTATCTTGTTTTTCTTCTCTCCAGCTGAATGCTCTAGGAGTGAGGGAGCGTCTGTCCCGTCTGCTGAGCGCTGAGCCTGGTGAGCTGCTGCTGGAGCCGAGCGAGGCCCTCAGGATCACCACTGAGGCCTACAGACTGTGGGCTGTAGCAGCCAGCTATGGACAGGCTTGCAATCTATACATGTAAGTGAGATAAATGGAAGCTGTGTTGGACATATATACAAAGAGTGTGAGTGAGCACATGCGGCAAACGCTTTCAGAATTTAAGACCCACATTTGTGACTTCAAATTTAGTCTGTACTGTTGGCAAATCACTTTAAAAGTGCAATAAATTCACTAAAACAATTTTGCCTTCATCTTCATGAAAATACAGACCAAATTTAAAAACATTAGAGCGTTTATTTAAAGGTAGATGGTCAAACACGCAGGTGACCCTGCATGTAAATTATAAAAATGGAGAATTGTGGTTTACAATGCAGCGGACTGAAGATGAATAAAATGTAGCACTTTGTACAGATCAACCTCAGGCAAACCTTGGAAAACAGTATCTTGGAAATAATTTACATTGACTTAATGACCACTCTTTAATTAAAAGAGAATATTTCATAGCTTAGGCAGCTATAAGACCAGTGGGCTACTCTATTATGTTTTTTTTTTCTCACCACATGAAAAGTTGTGTCAGCTAAATCTTTCCCAAGCATGAGTACAAGAAGAGTAAAGAGAATAGCTAGTGGCTCTTTTGGAGGAAGTATTTCTAGTCTTGGGAGTCTTTAATCAGTTTGTGTTATGTACTGGTTCACTCTTCCTGCTAGCTTAACAAACATGACAGACAAAATATTAATTAATAATGATAACAAAATGTTCTCAGTCCAAACCACTGCAAGATAAGCACACTAGTTTACCGAAGCCGCAAAGACACTCTCAGTCTTTTCAGTCTTTCACAGAGTGTTTTGTTTCCCCAGAGACCTGTACCCAGCCCTGGCGGCGACGTTGCAGTGTGTCCACAGAGCGTTGGCCGCCTCAGACCCCCTGCTGCCCCTCCAGCTCCAAAGGGTCTTGGCCCTGCTCTCTTTGCTCACACAGGTCACACACACCGCCGGCTGCCACCAGGAGCTACAAGCTGGCATGGTCAGGTATGGATGAATGAGTGGATAAGGACTGAAGAGAGGAATGAATCATTTCATCCTCCAAATATTTAACAAAGCCCCTTCCAGAGCATTTAGGTTACACTTGTAGCATCATGTTTGTTTAAAAAGCATATAACCACAGACTGTTGCTTATATCCTATACTGACTGCACATTATCTTCTCCACTTTTCATCGCAGTTCCCAGGGTTCGGAGTGCCCCCCTCCTCCTCCAGTGTCATGGGGTCATGTGACAGGGCTGCAGGCATCCTTACTGGGCCAACTGAAGGGTTTAGTGAAGAGCCTTGATAACCCGGTTCAAAAAGAGAGCAGTCTGACTCTGATACCAGCTTACCTGGTCTACCTGGAGGCTTACTACCATCAGCTCTCTAGACAGGTACTGCAAAGACAATTTTTTTCACCATATCTGTACTATGTCTGCTGCCCCGTGACACTTTCTGGGGCTTGGAAACCAGTTACCAGTCAGTAACAAGACTCATTTCAGCAAAAAATATTTAAGAAAAGCTGACTGAAGACACAGTTCTACACAGACAGTTTAACTACCTTTCAAATAACTTGGAATTCAACACCTGCAGGTGCAATTGAAAGTAACAGAATAAGTGTGCAAAGCTAATAACTTACAGTATGTAACCGATGTGACCCTCGCCCTCCCAGAACTGTTTCAAGCCAGTGGAGACTCTTCAGGAACTGGAGCTGCTGACGTCAGAGCTTCTCCTCCCACTGCTATCCCACAATGCTGTGCAAAGCATGATAAAGAACCTCAAGTGAGTGTGATTTAATTCAGGGTTCCTACCGGTCATTGAATTTCTGGAAAGTCACGAAATTTTACAGGTGTGTTCCAGATGGGGAAAATGGAGACTTTGGAGACTTTTTGGGAATTTTGTCATTTTAAAAAAATCGGTAATTAGTTATACACCAAACGCGGTATGTATTTCCCTTTGTGTTTATGTTATGTTCACTTCCCCCGCAGAATAAATTATAGGAATTATAGATATGACATAGAGTGGGAGCCCTGTTTATTAAGCAGTCACACTGTCAGAATATGAGACTCAGCCCATTAATTAATGGAAAGAAATGGAAATTGCCTTGAACAGCATTTCATTCTTTTATTTTTTGCTAGTAAAATGTAAATTGTAACCCAATATTAAATGTACTTTTTTTCCGCCAGAAACTGTGAATGTAGTCATATATTATATTATACTACTCTTTTTTTCCCACCAGGTCCTTCTCAGTAGTGTGCGCCATCCAGTCAGGACGTCCAGGCCCAGAGAACACACCTAACCTCCCTGGTTTAGCCTGTGTAGGATGGAAGAGTCGCCCCAGCCTGGCTGCTCACGGCTCCCCCTTCCCTCTTCTCACAGGCCTGGGCCTCCTCCTGGATACACTCACAGGCATCCACAAAGGTCTCAGCTGCAAAGTAGGTCTTTTTGAACAGTTAAAATGCAACAGACCAGATGGAAATATACTGCCATCTTGTGGCGAAAGGCAAAAATCCTCCATCATTTATCTCGGTTTTCCCCTTCTCTCTGTGTGACTTTCTCTCACACTCTTTAGTTCAGTGGTCTCCTCCTCTCAGAGCCTGTGATTGACTACCTGCGCAGTTGTGGTCAGGCCACGCCCACTCTGTCTCACACCAGCGCCTGGCTCCTCCGTCATGAACACCACCTCCTCTACCTGCTGCTCCGCCTCGCACATAGACTGGTATGCTTCATTCTTAGTCAAACTCTAATTTAACAAGTCAGCAGTGACTGTGACGTCCCCCCACGACTGCTGCAAGCCATCCTGGAATGTTTTTTTGTATGTGTGATGTATGATATCAGAGATATTGCTGCTTGGAGCTTGGGGACTTTTGGGCCTGTTTGTAGTTCTGTGGTTGGCAAATCAGTTTAATTTTGTGCATAATGGATATTAATGAGAAATACACCAATCCCTATAAGAGCCATCAAATTTGACCCAGCAGTGTCCGAGATATTGAGCAAGAAGCTTCTTGTCCTGTTGGCACTGTGGTGGACCAATCAGATTTATATTCAAAATACCAGACCACAGTCTCAAAGTTAATCATTCCCTCAAATTTTGTCACAAAACAGGCATCAGAGGGTCAGAAATCACGCATGACAAACAGATGGAGCCCAGTCTATCACGCCTCACCTGGTTTCACAGTCACCCCCTAAAAACTGTGATGTTCCCCCTAGACTCTATACAGATGAGGTCTTGTTCTGCCCAGCTCCTGTCCCATACTAGATGTTTTTCCTGCTCTCTGTCCCAGACCCGCTCTCCTGTCCTTTAAGGTTGTGTTGAATTCTGTTCAACACCAAGACTCCACCCCTTTGAAGTTTGTCCTGTCTTGGGACAGTTGGGATAAACTGATTTATTTCCTCATCCTCACACCGGCTCTCTGTTTCTTAGCAAACCAGCAGCAGTGACCAGGCATTTCTACTATTATCCGACAATGTTTCTCTTTCCTTCATCCCTCCTGTCTTTTTTCAGGTTCCTTGTGAGCCAGAAGTGGCCAAGCACACCTCGCTGTACCACCAGGTGGCGCTAGTCCTATTGCCATGGCTGTTACCAGGCAGTGAATATCTGGCCCATGAACTCCTTTCCACCATCATCTTCAGTAAAGACTTCATATCGTAAGTTTGCTTGAACTTTGCCAGGTTGCAACCTTTGGCAGAAACAGAGACCCACTTAGAGACAAAGCCTCATTAGTGTGGAGTATTGCAAATTGCACCAAGAAATCAACAATATATTATGTTTTTCTGTGGTACAGGCAGCTGATAATGGCTGAATAAAATTTGCTGCTTGTTTTGGATGAGGCTAAAGAATACTTGTGGCCCTCCAAAACCAAAGAGCAAAGGACACATATTGTCGTGACTTTAGAAAAGAGGCTTAATGGAAGAGACAGGATGGTATACAACACAGTTTTATGATTTCATTATTTCAGTTTACATAGCATTTTCAAACACAAAAAAACGGTAATGAGCCCAGCGGCATCTGCTATGCCTTCTGTCACCGCAGCGCTGTAATGATAGAGGGGTTATTTACGTGTTACAGCTTTGTAGTTTCCTGAATACAGTATTCAGACTCAGTACATCTCTACCGCATTGAGGGAATGGTTGTAAGAACATTTGTGGGAAGGCGGTAGTTATCCATTAGCACGTTATGGACTAAAATCATAGTTGTGAAAATCCACTTGGCAGCATACATTAGAAAAAGTACATTGCCTTCCATGGCTCCATATATAAAGACCTAAATCCATGGCTTATGGTATATGTCATCACCTCATTACAACTGGTGGTAATGTTTGCCTTGGGCATTTTTTTCCATAATGAAGAGAGTAGTTTTTATATACCATCTGGTTCTTCCTAAGTGCTACAACTTTATCTCATAAAAAGACTGATGCTTCCTCTTAGTGTGTTTTCAGGGGTCTGGATCTAGTTTTGTTGAAAAAAATGTGAAACAGGCTTGGAAACTTTGTGAAGTTTTTGAGTTTTATGACCTTTTAATAGATTCAGTGCTGAAAAGACTGAAAAATATTTGATTTACATGTAATGTGGTGAAAATCTAAATTTCATATTTGATTTAAAGCCCCTTAAATCAGCTCCTGAAATGTTTTATTTGTTGCATAACAAATGGTCAGAATACCACTAAATATTGAGAAATGGGTTGTGTAGCATTTTAAGCTAATTGTTTTTTTAATCTGCAGCACTGGACAGAGAAGCAGACAATATGTCTGTTTTCCTCATTTCCAAAGTTTGTGTGTAATTACATTGTGTTCCTTGTAGAGAGG
Source organism: Neoniphon sammara (assembly GCA_900302535.1). Lineage (NCBI taxonomy): Eukaryota > Metazoa > Chordata > Actinopteri > Holocentriformes > Holocentridae > Neoniphon > Neoniphon sammara. The sequence continues at coordinate 11,181 of OMKZ01009612.1, read as the reverse complement.
GGCACAGTGGAGGACCTGAGGCTCTCGAGCTGGCGGAGCTGAAACTCCACCAAGACACCCACCACCCCACCTCTCCCTCGCTCCAGACTGTAGGCGCTCTCCTCAGGGAAGCCTGCGTCCAGCTGCCCTCCATCCGGGGCTGCTTCCTCACTCACCTGGCCCACCTCGAGACGTCCGTCCTGGTGTCTCGGGACGCTCATCTCGGCCGCAACCCCTGGGTCAACTCCCAGCTGCTCCCAGAGCTCAGCGGCCCCACCCTGCCCTCCGACTGGCCTTTCCTTCCACTCGTCAGCCTGTACGAGCGAATGGGCGTGTCCGATGGTGGTGGGCTGCAGGTGGAGGAGCTGCCTCATGGTGCTCTGCAGGCTGTGACTCACTGTCTGCAGTGGCTGCTGCTGCTGGAGGTCTGGAGGGAGGACGCACTCAAGGTATGTTGAGGAAATGTTTATAACAGGATGTTTGGGTGGCGCATAATGTGGGGAGCAATCATTCAAAAAATGTAAACCAATGATATCAGTTAGGGGCAGATGGAGGGCCAGGATTGTTAAAAAATTTGTAAAGGTTTTTATTGGTTGAAAAAGAATGGGTGAGAGATCGTATAATGCACAAAATCAAAAATATATATTTGCTGTTACTAGTGCTACAAGTCACAAGCACTTCAAAGTAAGACTGAACAAAAAACGTTCTTGGTAAGTTTCAAGCATAACGCTCTTCCTCCACCTGATAGCAAATAAACTGTTTTTGTTTTGTGCATTATACAATTTCCCACTTGTAACACATTGGCAGCCTGTATTTTTCCCACTGTCTTTTTAAGTGGATTCCAATGTTTTATTGGTTGAATTTTTTATTCATTTTCATTCATTCTGGTGTAGCATGAGCTCACTGTTAAAGATATACTGTTTTCTATGAAGTAATGGTTTGTTTCATGGGGAACATGTAAAAACATTTCCTCTTCTGTTTTCTTGTGGTTGCCTCCCTGCCGCGCTAATGCATTACATTTGTTATTCGTCATTAACATCTTGAAAACTTTGTGTGTTTTAGGTGGTCCTCCCTGTAGCCAAACTGGCCCGCCTGTCCTGTGTGTTCCTGTGTTCCAGCGACTTGTTCCTGGAGAGGCCCGTCCAGAGACTGGCATGGGGTCTGCTCCAACTGCTCACCAGGTCTGGTATAATATAGTATAATGTTTCATTTGTCTTATTTCCTTAGGGTATATAAATCTACAACAAGCACAGTCTTAGGAAAAAAATGCATTTCTTAGAGAGAAACGCTGATACATACAGTTCCCAAGATTTTCCCATTATAAATCCAAGCTCCACCACACAGGCCATCTAGATTGGACTCTTTGGACCTGAACGTCCCCCCTCCAGGCCTGGCCTCCTTCCAGGACCTGTACTCGGCCCTTTTGGCCCAGTACGAAGCTGTTTCCTTTGGGGACCGGCTGTTTGGCTGCTGGGTCCTGCTGCCCCTGCAGAGGAGGTACAGCGCCACCATGAGGCTGGCTGTTTTTGGAGAACATGTGGGAATGCTGAGGTCTCTGGGCGTCACTCTGGAACAGGTAACACTGCTGATGTGGAGACGCTTTAAGGGAGTTATTGTTACTGTTATATGATTTGAGGCTGCATTTTGCCCTCTCTCTTATCCTGTTCATTCATCATCTCTCTCACTCTGTTCTTCTCTCTCTCCAAGCTTCCTGTCCCCATCGAGCGATTCACCTCTCCTCCTGAAGACTCCCTCCCTCTCCTCCGTCTCTACTTCCGCTCCTTGGTAACGGGGACCCTCAAGCGCTGCTGGTGTCCTGTCCTGTATGTGGTCGCTTTGTCTCACCTCAACTCTTTCATTTTCTCCCAGGATGCAGCAGCACAGGTACAGCACACTATGGCGCACACACACACACACACACACACACACATACACGTGCAGTCTGTACATTAAGGATGGAACTATTGCCAGTTTTACTATGATAAAACGTGATAAAACCATGTTAAAAAAGAAACTTGTTACACTGTTTCAAATTTTTATTATCACAATAACTATTTAGCATGTTTTGAAAAAGACATATTTTTTGCAGTACATACTGTCTAGCATTAACCAATCAGTTCTTCTTATTCTCTTATATCTGTCATGTAAATGGAAGCTTTCAGTTAACACTGCCTACTCTTGAAAACACACTTCACGTGTTCCTACGGGTTGTGTGTCTGCAGACTTCACTCATCCAATAGACTGATAACTGATGAATGGTGATTAGCTTGTTAGCTATGTCTTTAATCACCCACCCAATATATTACCTTCATTTAAATCCAGTAAATTGGTTGTAAACATGTTCCAGCTGGAGAAACACCATTGGTATGTCTTCCCAATGGGACCCATCTGTATCTATTTAAATTGTACATTATGTAAATATCAATTATGTAAATAGTGTAATTTATGTTAACATATGGCATTGGTTTTATTACTTAAATGTAAACAGTTCGTAGTGCTCAATACAAAACATGGTGAAATGATTTCAGTGCATTTTAGCAATTTTTTCGCATTTTCAGCACATTTTAACAAAGCTGCATTAATGTTGAAAACCCTGATCATTTTTGTCACGATAATTGTGGTTGTAAATTCTCCTATTCTCCCTTCTCTGCACGACTGAACAGAACTGAAAGGGAAATGACAAAAGAATTATTCATCTTCATAAATATTTGGTTTAACTGTCTCAACTCATGGGAATGGCATATGAATTCTTTTTAACAGTGGATTTCCAGATTCATTTCACATTTCAGGTCAACGTCCCACAGCTGAAGCCTTTGATCATTAATCCTCTCTTCTTTCCAGGAGGTTGAAGCAGCTCGGCGCAGTATGCTGAGGAAGATCTACTACCTGACTGATGAGGTGCTCTTCTCCCATTTGCTCACACGCCTTTTCTTCTTTCATCTGTCATGTCAAGTTTCTGTTTTCTCATTTTTCATCTCCTTGTCTCTCTCTCTGATCTTTAAAGAGAGCTCAGTATTTGTTGATCCTGCCGACTATTCCCTTCTCTCTCATGTTTGCACCCCACAAATCTTTATACACAAAAACACACATTTTTCAAGTTCAGTGCAAATAAGCTAGTCTTTGACATTTTTTTTACCCTGCACATGAACAAAAGGAATATGAACACTAAAAACAATTCACTTATATTTTTTACTGTAGTTTTACATGTAGAAAGGTTTGCTTTAGCTCCTTTTTAGTTTATATTTCTTTTTTAATTTCAGTTCACAAGTGTTTTTAAACAGCCAGTTTGCACCTTAGTTTTAGCATTAGTTTTATTGCTGAAATGATTAGTCCATTTATCGATTATTTAATTAACAGAAAAGTAGTCAGTTATAATTTTTATATTTGATTAATCATTTTAGACATTAGTCCAATGAAAATACCAAACATTTTCTGGTTGCAGCTTCACAAATGCAAAGAAGATTTGCTTGCTTTTCTCCATTTCCTGTCAAATGTACTTTATTGTCTGGTGCTTACACAGTAAGCAATTTTAAGAAATCACTTATGATTTCACGTATGATAGCTTGTGATCGGCATTTGTCATTTTTATGACATTTTATAGACTAAATGATTTGTTATTGAATTAAAACAACAATCAACAGATTGATAGTGAAAATAATTTTTAGTTGCAGCCCTGGTTTACGATAATAACCCTGCTTCCAACCTGCTGTTGAGCACATTTGAAGCCCCAGGGCAGCCATATAAATTCATCTTGAAATCTGCTACAGTCATTCCAAATCTGTTAGACAATAAATGTCGGGCCTCCCGTGAAGTGACACAATCTTGAGATGTAACTTGGACACCTGACTCTTCTTTATCTTAAGACTTCATTTATACGACCTCTCCCTTCACCACTCCTCTACTGCTCCTCTCCTCCGCTGTCCCTGACTCTTGTGCCTCATGTCCAGGTGTTGAGGAACCACCTGCTGCTGTTCCGCCTCCCCCGGCAGCACTCGGAGCTGGGCTTTGATACCTATGAACAGCTGCCTCCCATCAGGGCCAAACGTCTGGAGAGCGTCCTGAAAGCACAAAGCAGCAGCGATGCCAAAGGAGACTGAGAGGAGCAGAGATGAGGAGAGAGAACTGAGAAGACAAAGCGAAGGAAAGAAGACGGGAGCATCAGTATGGGAGTGAGATGAATGGAAGAAGACATGAGTTGAGGATGAGTTAAGGATGCTGAGAAAGAAAGGGCTGCTGTGGGAGGTAAATTGTTACCTCACATTCAGAGGTATCAAACTGAGATGGTCCATTTCTTGGACTGAACACTAACGTGTCATCAAAAATAAGAAAGTACCTGTAGCCTCTTTCTCAGAGGGAACTTAACCTTTGTAGATCAGTGGTGTATGTAGTGGTTACAGGCCTGGGTCAAGAAGCATTTGCACACAGTTACTAGCACTTTTTCTTCTTTAATCTGCTTCGAGCATCAGATTAGTTTGAGTGGCACAAAGTGCCAGAAAATTGAGACCATCACAGAAAAATATTTGAAAGTCAATTGAATATCTTTTGTGGTCACTGAAAACTTCCCTGAAACCGTTTGAATTTTCCTGACCAAGTAAACATGGAAAGTCTGCTCAAAAACAAACAAAAAAAACCAAACAAACAAAAAACAAATGCTGAGAATTATTTGCAGATATTCTTTGGCCCTGGTCTGGTAACGTAGCAGGAACCTTCACTCTAAGGCAATGAAGAAGATGTTTATATTTTTCCTTGTCCATAATTATGCCAGAGTAGTTACTGTGTGTCTACTGTGCTGGAACAGCAGACCAGGATGATTTTTGGAATTGCTGTGTAAAGCGAAGTGAATAGCCCACTGTACAAGTGCCTGTACGTGTCTTTAAAAAAATCATTTTGAGTAAAACATTCTTTTGTAAGTATGTGTAACACTGACTCTTGTTTTGGCTCTTTGTTATAAGGAACAGCGCTGCAACCAAAAATTTCTTTTAAACTTAATTTGTATCGCTTGTTTTGGTTGACTGCCACACCACTGACGCAAGACGCTTTCTCCCTCACACATACACATACACACACACACACACACACACACTGGAGAATGTTGAATATAAAACATACAGTGTTTGCCATGTTTTTTTCTAAATAAAAAATCATTCAATTTGCTCTCTCTTGGGGGAACATTAACCCTAAAGACTAATGAAATGACACACTATCCACATAAACAGAATGCATTGTTCCCTTACATTGTTTCCAATCAATAACGCCCACTCTGAAAATCCTGCTAATTTTTTCCAACATGGATCCCATTACTTTTCCATTGAAGCCACCCAAACTATTGCCTGTGTCAAATCAGATTTGGAAAATGCCCAAAAGGGACGAGCGATGGACAAAGGGATGCTTGTGTTTCCCATGCTTTGTCTATGTGCTCGTATGTCGCCGGCTCTGTGCTTGGTTAGACAACAGGTTGGTGGACGGCCCTGTTACGGCGGCTGGGGATGGTTCCCCTCCAGCTACACAACATAACATAAATATAACTTCATGCTGAATTTAAGAAGTAGACATAATTAACCCATTACACGTCCCATATGACAGCTTATTGCCAACAGAATTTGAGGGAATGCGTGAAAATAGTACATGTGGCTGTTTGAGTTGCATTGAGAAGATTCTGACTGTAAGTGTGTTTAACTATGCAATTCTGCAACAACTTTGCTCGCATACCAATGTGTTTAAACAAAGAACAAACTAGAAAAAGAAAAAAAACTGTTGGGCAACTCTTGGTGGTAAAATGTGGAAACTGATCAAGGCTGCAACAGCCAAGATGTGTTTATTTGCTAATAAAAGTTTCCATATTTAACCACCAACAGTTGCTGAACATTGTTTTTCTTTTTCTAGTGCAAGTGCATTAACCAGAAAGTCTTGTTCCTGCATCTACTTCAGCACTTCTAAGACTGCATGTTTACTGTGTAAACCAAAAAAAAAATACATTACAGAACACAGTGCCTGCGAGTAGAATTGATATCTGAGCCATCTAATGCGTCTGATTAGGGTTTTACTGCAGCTGTAAAGTGGAGCATCCATCTACATTCTGTTCTGATATGAAAAAAAAAAAAGCTTGTTTTTGGAGTGAGATAAAAATAGCCCAGAAACAACACCCAACTGGCAAATAAACAGCTCACACTGACCTCATAACACTTGGATGCTGCGGCACTCATAATCTGTTTTTGGGGTAAAGCTCATAATGGGGCGACTGTAGTTTCAGCCAGTGTCCATCTGAGGCAAAGTGAGTTGGATGTTGACCCCTACCTGCTCCTGCACTCTGACTTAACCTCGTAACATGGCCTGGTGTATGAAATTATGTGTGAGCCTCTTAAAGGTAATATATTCCTTTTTATATGATGTATAATGTAATGGTGGTCTGATACCCTGCCTCTCCACCACATGGATACACGTCTGATGAAACATGCAGACAAATATTAAACTCAAGCTTTGTTTTTTATTTACCCTCCCAGACACATGCTCCCAATATTCCATTGTATTTGTGTCCAAGTCCATCATGCAACAGTAAACATTTTCTGTGTGAGTTTCCATTTCTTGTCAAACTTTGCTTTTGTTTTCATTTTTCCCCATCTAGTCATAATTGTGTGCAGCGCAAGTTTTCATGTAACATCTCAGGCTGGACGGGCACCAGAGAAGTTGAGGTCCTGTTCTTTATTCAATCCTTCGTTATGTTTGTCTATGTATAACCACATAGATTTAACATGTCATTTTTTTTTTTAAGACAAGAGGTCTACTGATAAATTTTCTGGTCTGGATTCTTGTTCACAAAGGAATTCCTTGGCATCTAATTAGCCAGTGAAAGATAATGGCAGCTCCTGTGGGTACTAAAAGTGGTCATATGGTTAACTTCACATCTGGTCTCTATTTTGTCTCATTCATGGGGAAATATGTAGAACTGTTCTCTTAGAAAAGCAGCATATCTATGGAACACAAACCCACAAGTTAATGTTAAAACAAGAAAATGCCCAAATGGTGTAATGCAATAGAAAACTATCTGAGGGGCAATCTGTATGAGAATATCTGTTACATTCTGGTAGAGATTGAGGATTAATTCAGAAATTTGATTACAAAATGGGATGAGTGGAATTTGAGAAAAAAAACACACCTACTTTCACTAAATGCTTACTGCTATTTATTCTATTAAAATATATTTTTTAGACTATTATTTACAAAATTATAACATTGTTGATGGTAAATCAAAGGGAGAAAAATGCAACATATTGCTTCTACTGCTCCAAGAAATTTATATACAAGAATAAAGACACGCATATTTCATGTATATCTTTTATTCTGACTTAAGGAAGTGAGATCACCACACAAGAACTCCGCCTCCTCTCTAAAACGTTTTATTACTTGATGATGACTGTCGCAATGTTGTAATTCTTGTGCATAAATCTTTTGGAGTTGTGTGCAGCGTTTCCCTTCGACTTGGTTGTAACTGCAGCATCTGCTCGAAACCTTCTTGGGATGTGCGTAGAAAGAAAGCTTGATAAAGACGGGAAAAAGACACTCATCCAATTTGCTGGACAATCATCTTTCCCTCCTTCTGCTTCTGTTTGTCCTTGTCTGCCCCCCTGCTTCACCTTTCCCTCCTCTCCTCCCCTCTTACCGTAAAACCCCTCTTTTGAATTTTCCTTCTCATCGCTCCTTTCCTTTCTTCCTCTCTCCTTTCCTCCTCTCTCCTCCCTCTTTACCCTTGAGTAGATTTCTGCCTTGAGGCTTGTCTCACAAAAGCCCAGCAAGCATGCCGAAAAGGCTAAACCACCACAAACACGAAGAGTCCCATAGGCCTCCCTTTATTTGGATATATTTAAGACTGGAGAGCACTATTGTAGCACTCCAGCATTCCCCTGCTCACAAAACATCTCTTTTGATTTGCCCTGTTTCCCACAGCAGCTTTACCACTGGACATTAAAAGAAACAAGAGACAAGATAATCAAATAAATACTTATGAGATTAAACTTCTAAATGAGGTCATGGTGATAAATTAACCGGGCATCTAGATTGCTGTTTTTTTTTGTTGTTGTTGTTATTTTGTTACCTAATCAAAACCTTTGATTATTGAGTAATACCCATCAAAAATTCCACTGAAATATGAAAGTCTGCTAATGAACACACCTTCAGGGAAAACAGACCTTCAAACAGGATGAACACATGTTATCCCTTTGATCTTGGACAGTTCAATCAATACTTGCAGAGACAAATACCAGTCCAGATAGACTCCAGAGAGCTAGGCATTCTGGGAATGGGATGCAAAAAAGTACACTCACAATGCTGCAGATTTGAGCCTTTCAAACTAAATAGATATTTTTTTAATTAGTTGCAACAATTTTCGAGGTGAAAAATATTCCAGGTATTCCTCTGGTAAAATCCACAATTGGTGCCATAATCTACCAGCTCAGTCACCCCAGCTCATTGTCATTAAAGGAGCTCTATAAGGCATCACACCTGGGCTGGTTTTGCTGTCAGATGAGCTGCGCTGCCCCCCTATACACCGCCAGTGTGAATCTCTGTCTTCACTGATTCCTTCAGAGAAATTTTTGTTTCTCTTGCCCCCTCAGCTGGTCAGGGTGAAGTGTCAGCCACCCTGGAGCTGACAGGGAGTCGGTGTCTTGTTGAAGGACTCTTCACCAGGAGGGATGCTGGCTGAGAGGAGAACTTGAGCCTGTGTCCTGCAGCTGGATGACCTGCAGAGGGATGACCTCTTAACCCCCTGTTGCTCGATTTAAAATTGTACTTACCTATAATAACATATAAATGCAAAAATATGACATACAAATTACATTTAAGTCATGATGAAATGTATATTATATAAAATAAACAAAAAGAAAATAAAAACTGCACATCAAACATGCTCATTTATCACTACAAACTACTGATACCCTTACATGACTTTAATACCATAATTTAATTTGTTTTGCAAAATGGTAAAAAGGGGGAGCATAAGAGGAATTAAATCATAGAAAATTAATACACTAAGGCAATTTCCTTGAAGAGCTTGTTCATGAGCCTGTTTTGTCAAAGAGAAACGGCTGAAAGAAAACAGCCCTTGTTCTCTGCCTTTACATATTAAAGCCTTCATCAGATATTCCGCTCAGTTCTGAAATCTTGTCGTTTCTCATCAGCGGGCCTGTGATTAAAATATGGTTTGAAGTGATTGCAACGCGGCTTACACTTCAGATGTTAATTTGCTTCTGTGAGAAAAACATGGGAGCATGTCGAAGAACTTGGCTTAATGAGGCCTCTGTGAAAATGAAAAACACGCATTCTCACTGTTCTGCCAGGCAATCTGGAAGGTTGCTAACAATAAATTTTTTGATTTAAGAGACAGACGCAGCATGGTTATCATTTATGCTCAGCATGTTGCTTACTAAATTACTCAGCTGTATAGGTGGAAAAATATGTCTGTGATGAATTACAACACCCATGTGGTTTGATCTTTGATTTTCTCTCTGAATGTCAAGCTCAGTTATGACAAAAAGTTCTCCCGCGCACACAGAGCAAAGAAACATCAAACCAGCTCCTTGATTTCATTATGCGTGTATCCAAAGTTTTCTTTTGTTTTGATATCAAGCCGACTGAGCTTTGAAGTAGCCTTTGTAAATGGACATGCTGTGTCTCCCGTGTGTTAAGAATCCGTTGCAAGTCGTCTTCAAAGGTTTCTGAGGCAGAAAAGGCACACGCTCAGGTGTGAACAGATGACAGGTACTGGTGTTTCCCCTCTGCTGAGATGGGCTTAATCTGAAAAGGGGGGATTGTGTACCACCAAAGCAACAGTGTCTCTCTCTCTCTCTCTCTCTCTCTCTCTCTCTCTCTCTCTCTCTCTCTCTCTCTCTGTTTCGGGGCTTGAATGACTAAAGCTTCTCAGACAATGGGGGAGTTTTAAGAATAGACTGCAAAAGATGGAGAAAGAGAGAGAGAG
>OMKZ01009609.1:23061-40542 GCA_900302535.1 Neoniphon sammara | reverse complement strand
CTCTCCTTGGGTTGCGTCTTAAAACCCTGAACAGACAAGGGCCTACTTGAGGACAGGTTTCTTTGTTATGTGTGAGTGGTTGTGGATCTCGGCGCGGACTGGTGGAGCCCACACACATCGACGCATCAAGAGGCTCAGGAGAAAGGCATGCTGGGATGGTGGAGGAGAGGAAGGTTCGGAGGACAAAGAGAGTTTATGCAGAGAACTACCCATTTGCTGACTGTGTGATTTAAAAGGGAATTACTACTGGACAAAAAAAGATATATGAAGGGTTAAAATGATAGGGACTTTATTTAATAATCAAATTTGCTCCTGTCAGTGTCATCCGCCTCTCATATGATGGATATAGTGCAGTTTGATTGATTATATATTTATAGTAGAATTGATCAATACCACACTGGTTGTCTATGGGAAGCTGACCTGACCTGAACTAATGGGACATTATGATCAAATTCCACAAAAATATGCACAATATGCTGTCTGTTTCTGCTGCTATTATTATTGTTGCTGCTGCTGTTTTTACCCTGGGTTTCAATGGAAAGTTTTAGTATCACATGGTCTGACTGCTGTTTCAGTTTTTTTTCCCAATTCTTTGACTTAAAAATGGTTAAATTTCAAGATGCAGAACACACCACAAAATATCAGCAGCTTCAGTCCAAATATAGAGTTGTGAAATTGGTTATTTGCGTTTTAGGCATCTAAACTGTTGCTCCTTGTTGTACGTGATGTTTGTGAAATGTTCTATATTCAAACATTAGCTGCTGCCATCTTGGCCACGTCCCTCTGGTAAAAGAGATATCTCAAGAGACTTTCTGGTTAAAGAAAGTGTGAACAAATGTATCAGTATCGACCTTTTAAAAACTGTATCGGTCAAACCCCAACTTAAACAGTCTCTCTGTGTGTGTGTGTGTGTGTGTGTGTGTGTGTGTGTGGTATCTTACCCTTGCTGTGAAGTCAACTGCTGCCCCGCGGTTCAGCAGGAGCGTGGCCACGTTGACGTTCCCATAGTGGGCGGCGATATGCAGCGGGGTGAATCCACTCTGCAGGACAGAGAGCAAACAGAGAGAGAAAGAGGGAGAGAGAGAGAGGTCAGACGTCAGCCCTTCTTTCATGTCCATGAACTCTGACCCCTGCCCCCTTGAGCGTTCATTCTCCCAGCATGCAGCAGTCGCATCAAGCATCAACAGGTGAATGAAAAGTAAACCGAAAGAAATCAAAATGTCACTCAAAAAAAAAAAAAAAATAAAATAAAAATAGAGAAAAGATTTTGAAAATTATGCAACTCAGAATACAGAGCACCCATACACACTCCCCTCAAACACATCACCAGCATGCAGGTTGACAGTCATACAGGAAAAGAAGAAGAAGACTTTCCTTCGCATAGGAAACCAATTTGAAACGAAAAAGATAAAAGCAAAATGAATCAAATGAAGAGACGTACAGTACACACATTGTTATTGAGGCTGGCACAAAATGGACGAAAAGTATTAGTTACCCATCCCATTACAGAACAAGAAAAACGACAACGCCAAATCATAGTAAAATCATGAAGTCACGTGTAACCAGGACAAAACGTTTTGGATCAACACCAAAGTGCACTATGTTAACTGTACGTCATAGAAGTCATAATGTTAGGAATGAGAAAAATTAGAGATTGCAGAGCAGATTGGAGTAATTGTGAAATTCTTGCCTTACCTTGCCATTCTGTAAGTCATGGTCCGATTTAATGTGAAAACATTGTTTACAAAGGTGTGAAGAATACAGTGACTAACGTGATGGTTTAAAAAATTTACAGTCAAAAGCTTAGAATGGTGCAAATTAAGGTACAGGAGCTTAGATGCAGCATGCTGTTCAATGCATTTTTCCTTCAAATCGTTGGCCAAGCAAGTCTCATTTTTTTCAAAGCTGTTTAAACGTTCCATGCCAATATAAGGATATAAAACTTAGTGGCCTGCAGTTTCATGTCTTCTATAGCAAAGCATGCATTTGAAATACTAAATTAGGAAGCTATTAATTCACAGTAGAATGTAGTATATTTGCAATCATTTAACGAATACTGGCTTAAAGAAATACTCCAACGTTTTGGGCAAAATACCCTTTTTCTGACTTACCCAGACTGAGACAAGATGCTGGATAATGTTTTCCTCTCTGTATGTCCACTGGTTCAGTTCCTATGGGTACCATTTTATGTTAGCTTAGCATAAAGACTTCAAGTCTACAGGAGTCATTAGCCTAGCTCTGTCTAAGTGGAAAAATAAACCTTGCAGCAACTCTAAAGCTGTCTTATTTACACAATTTATCATGTGTATTACACTTGGAATTTTTAACTTTTTGATATTTGGAACTATGACTGCTGAACACATGTTCAGTGGTTATGGTTCCTACCATCTGACTTCTCTTAAAACGACCCTGTTTTTTTTGTGTTGTTGTTGTTTTTTTTTTTAATTCCAAGACGTGTGTTTCAAATACACATGATACACTGTATAAATAAGACAGCTTTGGAGTTGCTGTAAGGTTTATTTTTTTCACTGTGACGGAGCTAGGCTAATGACTCCTGTAGACTTCAAGTCTTTATGCTAAGCTAATATGAAATGCTACCTATAGGAACTGAACGTACAGAGGTGAAAATCGTATCAAACATCTTGTCTCCCTCTGGGTAAGTTGAAAAAAGGGCATTTGCCCAAAAGTATTTCTTTAAACTATTGCCAATTTAGTTCATAGTGCATCTCTATAAACCATGCAACGCAACATAAACGGACAAATTATAACACAGACTGAGACAATATCAATTGATAGCAGCTACAAAAATGAATCAGCACAAAATTTATCAATTCACAACCTCACAGGAAAAAAATCATAATTTGAAATAAATCAGACTGTATATTTCAATCATGATGCAGTATAGAGACATTTTTAAATGGCTTTACAGATACTGTGAAAAAACAAAAGGCACTTTCTGGGCTGGTGACAAGGACTAACTGCTGTAAAACCAAAACAAACTGGAGGAAAAAAAAAAAAGAATGTAAATGCATACAGACACAATATGGCGAGATAAAATCAAAAAGCCAAAAACTCGACTGTGTGCAGCTCCGGAGTGCAATGAACACAGCAGCTGCTTGGCCATTCCTTCCAGCCGTGCATGTTGGCCCTTCACTCAAACCAAACCAACAGAAACTCAGTGAACTGTGAAATGAACCAAACTCCTTCGTACGTAAACCATGCTGTGGATGTCGGGGACGTAAAAAGGTGGTGAAAGGAAGAAGTGACACAAAGGGATGTGACAGTACAGTGAAGTTGTGAAGAGTTCAAGGAGTGTGTGTGTATACCTCAGTAGTCCTATTGACCATCATCTGAAGCAGTAGCAATGAGGGAGGGAAAAATCAGCTTAGTTAGACTTGCTTCACACTCAGTTGCTGTCTTGCAGACGGTGCACAGCAGCTCAGAGCCAGCCGTGAAGTCAGATAATAAACTGGCAAGTGACGTGGCTGGGGTGGCTCACTTCCCCTTAAGTTGCTCTCCCAACTGGAGCTTATGCCAATATTTTACATAGGTGAAACATGTCACCCAAAGCATTGAAGGAATACTCCAACATTTTTGGCAAAATATCCTTTTTCTGACTTATCCAGAGTGAGACAAGATGTTCAATGCTGATTTTACCTCTGTAAGTCCACTGGTTAAGTTCTTATGGATAGAATTTCATGTTAGCTTAGCATAAAGACTTGAAGTCTACACGAGTCATTAGCCTAGCTCCATCAAAGTGAAAAAATAAACCTTACAGCAACATCAAAGCTGTCTTATTTACACAATATATCATGTGTATTTCAAATACACATTTAAAAAAAAATGGATCGTTCTAGGAGGAATTAGATGGTAGGAACTATAACCGCTGAACATATGTGTTCATTAGTTATAGTTCCTACCATCTAACTTCTTCTAAAACAACTCTTGTTTCAAAATAAAATCCAAGATGTGTATTTCATTACCATGTAACACACATGATACATTGTGTAAATTAGACAGCTTCAGAGTAATTGTAAGGTTGATTTTTTTTCACTTTGACAGAGCTAGGCTAATGATTCCTGTAGACTTAAAGTCTTTATGCTAAGCTAACATGAAATGCTAACCAATGGAAACGAACCAGTGGACGTACAGAGGTGAAAAAGGTATTGAACATCTTGTGTCAGTCTGGGTAAGTCAGAAAAAGGGTATTTTGCCCAAAACATTGGAGTAATCCTTTAAAGGAACAGTTTTTAGTAATAGCTAACAGATACGGTTTGCCGGAATTCTTCAACAGGAAATGGTTCCCAATGAATCTCTTTCCCCCTGACGGCCTTGGATTATGTTGAGTATCTGTGTTATTGCTTTTGGAATAAGTTTTTCATATGCAAATTTTTAACAGTTGGAGCACCACAAAACACTACCCATCCAGCTCCATTATACTGGGGTGCCAGGAAACAGGGAAGATTGCAGCAGACTGGAAACCTCACCAAATCACACAGCAACTGGACTGAACTAGGGGTAAGTGGGAAAAAAATCTTTTTGTGTCTTTTTTGGGTGGACTGTTCCTTTAACTCTACACTAGCAAGCATTTTGGTGGCAAGCATGTCTTGCTGCAACTGGCAGTAAGAGATAACTATTTAAACTTAACCATGGAATGCTATGGATTATCCCATCCTACTACCTTGTTGAAGAAAAGCGAGATGTTAAGCCTGAATATAAGCCTAAATGACTTGTTAAGGACATTTTTTTACAGTGCACAAAAAATCATAAGCAGGCCATTTGAGTTAACTGTCATTGGCCTGCTTTCCTGAAATACTGGGTGAAAACAGCGCCCTATGTATGACGTCAATATGTGTTTGTATGCGTGTGAGAAGACCATGTGCTGTTGGTACATGCTGCCATTTATAGCTGTTCTCCTCTGGGTCTTCCCTATGAGTCATATTGAGCAGGACTGCATCACAACAGCTGAACCAGAAATGCCAATCCATCCCTGCACACTCTGAGTAATCTACATTATATTCTCTTCTATGAGGGGTTTTCAAACTTTTACATTTTCTAGACCACCAAATTAAATTCCAAATTCCATTAATTCCAATGGACCCCCATTTGAGGTGATTTTACCCTAGGGACCCCAAAATGAAAAGTTACTTTCATTTGTGTTAAGTATTAAACTGTTCAGATGTCATAGCCTACATGAACATTGACAAATAGATTCAAAGGTGAAATAAATAGCACTCATAGTTTTGGGTTGGGCTCCCCTGAACCCACCTTGAAAACCACTAGTCTTATATAACAATATACATTATAAGCACTTTTCTGTCAAGGCATAGTTACAGTAGGAGTCGTACCTAACATTCAGGAGTACTGAATGCAGCTGAATGCATTAAAAGAATAGTCCAATGTTTTGGGCAAAATAATTTTTCCAACTAACCCAGAGTGGGACAAGATGATTGATTCCATTTTCACCTCTGTACCTCCACTGCTTCGGTTCTGATGGTTAACATTTTGTGCTAGCTTAGCATAAAAACTTTTCTACAGGAGTCATTAGCCTAGCTCCATCAAAGTGAAAAAATAAATGTTACAGCAACTCTGAAGCTGTCTTATTTACACAGAGTATCATGTGCATTTGAAATACACGTCCTGGAATTAAAAAAAAAAAAAAAACAAGGGTCGTTTGAGGAGAAGTTTGATGGTAGGACCTATAGATGGTAGATAAATGTATAGATGGAACTATAACTGCTGAACAAATTTGTTCACTGGTTATAGTTCCTTAAAAAAAAATCCAAGATGTGTATTTCATTACCATGTAACAAAAATGATACATTGTGTAAATAAGACAGCCGCAAGATTTATTTTTTTCACTTTGACAGAGCCAGGCTAATGACTCCTTTAGATTTCAAGTCTTTAGGCTAAGCTAACACGAAATGCTAACCATTGGAACCGAACCAGTGGATGTGCAGGGGTGAAACTGGTTGAACATCTTGTCTCAGTCTGGGTAAGTGGGAAAAAAGGGTATTTTGCCAAAACCTTTGAGTATTCCTTTAAATAGTTACTGTAGTATCAGTAGGGGTGTAAGTGTATTTTCATTGTCTTCACTCTAGCCACGTCACTTAAAGCCACTATCCGGTATTGGAGAAACATTCACAACAAAAGCTGGTGTTCAAACAGCAACAGGGCATTTTGTGCTTTAGTTAGCCTATAGATGGATTACCACTACAATAGCAGAAGTTAAGTTTCTTGCTGTAGATTCCACCAATACCGGACTGACACCTTTATCCCCTCCCATCCCCTGCTCATTGTCAATATAAAAAAAGCAACATTAAATACAAAAAACCCCACTGGTTGCATGCAGCCCCTAATATCAACACCATACAACCTGCAGACAGTGGCACACTCCATGCAGTGGACAGTGCTACACTTAGACATCAGTGGAGCAAGGAAGGGAATGACGGGGGAAGTGTGTGAGAGGAAGCAGTTAAAGAAAGAGAAAGAGAGGGAGAGACCCAGTTAGTGGCAGGACCAAGGGAGACGTGGCAGGCACAAAGACACTGAAGGAGAGAGAGAGAGAGAGATGCATACACAGACAGATGGAAACACTACTACTGACACACTTAAGGCAAATTTATTTTAATGGAAGAGTAAAATCAAGTAAGTGATCGTCATTCAGAGACTACAACATATGCAATTTCGCGACAACTTCACGAAGACTCCGTTTACACCTGACATTAAAATGCGAAGTGTATCTGGATATCTTATCTGGGTACAAATTTTAAATTTACAGAGCACACTGGAACGTGATTGGTTCTGCCCGATGGAAATTTAACAGTACATGTCCATTAGGGTTGGGAATCGTTTGGATTTGTAGGATTCTGAATCCAATTTCGATTCCACTTATCGATTCCAGTTCTTAACGATTCTCGATTTCGATTCCTTAACAGGCAGGGTCAAAACAGGACAGCTTATTTCACAGACGACTGTTCAACTGTGAAATAATATTTTAACTTTAACGTACAGCTGAGCTGACACAGTTTTTAGAAATTAGTTGGCTAAACATTTTTTCATTTTCATTTACCGGATTCTGTTTGCGACAAGGTCCACGAGGAGCTGCTGGCTGCCGCTGGCTGGCTCTCCCCTCAGGAGGAGGGGGCGGCGGCAGAAGAGCAAGGCCGACATACCTTGTTAAAGACGGTGCAATCTGTGATTTGAATACCATGCACATTGCGAAGATGTTTTGCCATGTTGGTAGTACATCCTCCCTTGCAAGTAATAGTCGTGTCCAGGCCTGGAATTTCATCATTTTAGGGGCAAGGCCACTTGGCCTTTGGTATTGTCAGTTTTTTGAGGGCACAAAGGCCAGATGCCAGAGCACCAAGGCCATCAAGTAAAACACAATAATAATAGTAATAATAGTAATAATAATAATCATCATCATCATCATCATCATCATTTATAATAATAATAATAATAATAATAATGATAATAATAATAATAATAATAATTAGTAGTGGTAGTAGTAGTAGCACTAGTACTAGTAGTAATAGTAGTATTTAGGCTGTCAGCCATCCTTGCCCGTTACAATCAACATCATAGATGGCGAGGCAGTCCAAAAATTTGGTAAGGAGAGGAATAAATCAAACGCACCCTTCCAGGCAGGGAAGGGTGGGCATCTTCATTCCAGTCACACAACAACCCCTGAAAGTCGCATCGCTTGTTTGGCCTGCTATCCACATTGTTGGAATGAATCTGGATGAATCATCATGAGTTATTTTGTCACCGACCAGAGATCAGTTGAGAACTGAACAGTTGTGGGAAAGCAGCGGTGTTTTCTCTCTGTGCTGGACACAAACACACTGAACCTGCGATAAGCAATTTAAACAGCCTAACTGTTGATTGTGTTGGCCTAATGTTAGTAGATGTGTTTTCTTGCTGAAAATGCAATCATAGTTACATACGTTCATGGTGGGTAGGCTACTGTGGATTTTTAGCAGGCAGCTTTCCCCTCTTGTTTTAGTAGTATGGAATACCGGACTGTACCGGCTTTCTGGCTAACAAAGTGCTGGTGTCCGGCCAATTGAAATATAACCAGCCAAAATGTCTGGTGGATAACTTGTAGAAACCGAAAGTAAAGAAAAAATAATAAATCTAATTATATCTATCATGTCCAGAGAGCAGAGCAAAATCAGCTGGGATAGTGTAGCTGGGGCATTAAGGCCACCGTGGTCACAGGGCATGTAACTTTTTAAGGGGCATAATGGCCAGATTGAGGGGCTACAATGGCCGTCATGGCTGCCATGAAATTCCTGCCCTGGTTGTGTCACACATGCTGCACCGTGCCACCGCATCCTTTATCAAATTAAAATGAAGCCACACTTTTGAGCACCGTCTGTGCTTCTTGTCCAGGATGTCGTAACTCGCAGATATGCCCGCCTGCTTCTTCCTGTTATTCTTCATTGATTGTTTTACTCTCAGAGAGGCGGAGTGATACAATGCCGGCAAATGAAACTAGTGCGGGTGAAATTTGTTTAGGAACCGAAAAGCAGAATCAAAAATAACATGTCTTGAGGATTCCTTTGGAACCATAAATTACAGAACCAGTCCAATTTAGGACCGGTTCTCAGTGCCCAACCCTAATGTCCGTACAGTGTGTTCCCAATAGAAAGAAAGTCTCCCCTAAAGTGTAAAAATGTTGCAACGTGTAGAAACGTCATCACTCCCAGAAGAAACACTTTCATCTTGGGTAGAAATGACCTCACCACTGCTAGAAAATGTCATCGCTTCACGTATAAACATCGTCAATATGGGCAGAAACCATCAAGCCTGGGTAGAAACATCATTGCAGCAGCTGGAAACACCAGTGGACAGAAATGTTAATCGCCATGGGTAGAAACATCATCAGCCATTGCTAACTACCAACCCACCCAAGATAATGTATTAAAAATGGATGAATTCTTAGTCCCGTAGCCAATGGGAAACTCAATTTGATAAGTGCGAGACAAAACTGGAAGCTGCCACAACACAGGAAAAACCAAGGCAGGAGGTTGCAATGCTAGCTGTGCATGGCTAATTTACTAGCCAAACCGTGATAGAATGGACATAGTACCGCTGAAACTGGACAAACAAGACACTGTTAGACAGAAATGATGTATCTGCAACTAACCACAGCTAGCTAGCATTAGCTGGACTTTGAGAAGTGGTTTCCAGTAGCACGTAACTGCAAAGCAGATGTGGATGTGGGGAAGACAAATATGGATGTGGGGAAATGACCCGGAGATCCACCTTAACTTCTGGCAGCTTCAGGCTGCAAAAATACAGATGGGGAGGTGGAAGCAGTTGGAAATTGCGGGAGCCATGTATCTGTCTTGAGCAACTACTGTAGGGACAGACCTACATTTGAAGATATCTCAAAGTAAAAGTAAGTCCAGGCTGCACCAGCCACTTTAGTGTTTGTTGCTACCTTGCCACGCTTTCACCTGCTCTGAATAGCAAGCATGAAAAACAACATCTGATCGCAATGTGGTCAGGTTGCAGACAATGAGAATGCGTAAGAATATCAGGTGTAATTGCATCGGACTGTTGATCCCGATAGCTTATCCAGATTCCGATTGCATTTTAAAACCAGGTGTACAGAGTTTTTAATCCAAAGCCCTTTACAGGACCATGAATACAGGTTTCTATCCACTGATATTAACAACAATGCCTCTGCATGTCCAACATTATCATTTGATCCTACGGAGCTAGATTCAAGCTGATATAATCCACAGAGAGCAGAGCAGCTCTATCTCAGTTGGACTTTAAAGCCTCTTAAAAAGAGACTAGTTTTAGCTCTATAATAGTCCTTCTAACAACACTAACAACGCTGACACGTTAGCACAACCACATAGCACAGTAGCGTACACAACATGCCAACCCACTGACTCAAACGTTGTCATCTGCATACCTTTGACTGGACATCGGCATTGTGGTCGTTCTGGAGGAGCAGGGCGGCTGACTTGGTGTCATCCTTGCGGGCGGCAATGTGCAGGGCGGGCAGGCGGACCTTGCCTTTGGTATCATTCTCCAGTAAGATAGAAACCACCTGGTTGTGGCCCTGCTGGAGGGCGATGGCCAGCGGGGTGAAGCCATCCTGGATGGGACAAGAAGGGAAAGAAAGATTTTTTTTCACTCTTTTTTCATTCATAGCTAAGGTTACATTTTCAAAAGTGATTTAATTTGTATGTATCATCCATGATTGGATGGAGGAAATCTTGGATTTCCATGTTTTGTTGGACATATGAGGACTGTTAGCTTGTCATAAGTGACATAAGTTCGATTCACAAGAGCAGTGTCCTACTTTGTCAACCCCTTAATTACAATCCGTATACCATTTTTGAAACCATTGCATGGACACATACACACACACACACACACACACACACACACACACACACACATATAAATATCCAAGCAAACACATCTCACTTCTGTAGCAGTGCTCTGGTTGCCTCCATTCTCCAGAAGGTATCGCACCACATCCAGGTGATTCTCTTGGGCAGCCATGTACAGAGGAGTGAATCCATTCTACAACACAAAAACAGTTTACTGTAAAAATAATATCCTACTGGATATACACACCAAAACAAAACTGTTGCTCTCCAAAAGTATTTATTAGTGATGAGTAATACAAGAGGGACTACGGTCAATGATTTTAAGAGGATGCGTGAGAGCATAACAATTTAATAAACAGTGTATGGAGGCTCACCTGGGACTGTGAGTTGATGTCCGCTCCACGTTTGACCAGGATCTTCACTACTTCAGCCTGACCAGCCAAAGAGGCTATGTGGAGTGCTGTGTTTCCTTTCTGGATTGGGTGAAAACAAAAGAAGACAATTAGAATAAGGATTCAATACACTTAAAATGTCGAAGTTGACTATTGGATTACCTTTAGATTAAATCAATCGCCAGAACAGTCACTGGCTTCACTTTTATAACCTTCATTAGAATCTAGTTTTCCACTTAGAAAACATGACTTCTTTGATCATGGATGGCATAAATAGTTCAGCTGTCATTAGTAGCATGGGCGTACAGCTTGCTATTTATCTGGCTGAAGTGGACACATCAAATATCTAAAACTAGATTTTAGCTGTGTCCTATAAAATAAGCAATGCCTAGAAACCCACTTGGACCAGTCAAGGAATTTGTGAGTGGTCTTTCAGCTGATGCCAGCATATGTCCTTCCATACACACACACATACAGTGTCTGAAATAATGAATAGCTCCCTGTGTTGATGGGTCCCAGTCTGAATTCTTTTAATTAGAAACACTGATGAATCCATCACAGACAAACAGTCATGGGTGAGAGCACAATCTCACGTCTACACTGATAACCTAACTTGTCAAATCATTTAGTTCCACACAGTCTGATGCTTCACACTCCAGCTGTCAGCTTCACATACAGTATATACAGAAAACAAACCACAAGTGTATCCTGACACCATGTTTACTACCTTTGTTCACAGTCTCATGTTGGTGATGGTGCTCAGGAAGTCAATATATAAGCTGATAAATTAAAGGCCTTTATTAGTCTTGTTCAGGCAGTTCAACTCTGCTACTTAGCAACTGTCATGTAGCGTGTTGTGTTTTGGAATGAAATCTAATAAGAAACATAACACCTGAGACATACTAAGTACTGAGCACAGACTTCTCTGATTGCTTGGCTTAGAACCACAACGATTTGCTCATGCTCACTATTCCACTATCACTTTACCGCAGAGCTCCTAGCCAAAGACTATTTCTAAATTATGAATCATTTTCAGCGGGATGTTTATTTTCCTTGTCTTAATTGCCACTACTCACTGTTCTTTTTCATTTCTAATGATTTGGTAACACTTTGGAAAAATCATCCTCAATAAATGGTGAATTTATCATCTATCAGTCTGTGATTGTGAACTTCAAGTTTACATTATCTACATTGTCAGGTGTATTCAAGATTGTATTCCATGGGTCCACAAATCAAAATTTCTTTATAAACATTCAAATAGTTTATCTTTTAAAGGCCACATATCTGTACAGTAGGGGTCAAAATAGCATATAACAACGCTTAATGAGCTACTTACTGATTATTTACTACCATCAACAGTATTTACAAATTTATAATGGAAACCAAAAATGCTAATTAATATTTATAAAATAATGGTAAATTGTTAGAATGTAATTAATTGTTTAATTAATTTAGTTAATTGCTAATTGTTGGTTAAGGGTAGGGTTACTGTTACTTAAGCAATACTTCATGTAGGATTTATTGTTATCTTTTTAACCAAGGTCATAACAAACTGTTAATAAATGATTAATTAATGTAATCAAAAAGCCACAGTTGCCATTTCTCATCAGTTATGATAAAATACACACATCATGACTTGCTAATTTTTCATTAAAGTAATACTTATCAAGTTGTATTATTTATAGCATTTACTAATCCTTCTTAAACTAATAAGAGATAAAAATGCTAATAATGTTAATGAAATAAGTAATTAATGTTAAATAATGATTACTTCAGCTTCTCCTATGAATGGTCATTAAAAGGGGATACCAATGTTATCAATGACGCTTTTCCCACTTTTATATTTTCCCTCTCTTAAAAAAAAGAAATCCCTTATATCTGTCTGAGCTCGTATTCTATGTCTATTGCCTACTGCACTTTCTTCATACATGATTGTTCTATAAAATAAAACCCTTAACTGTGCACTCCTGATTTTAGTTATTCATAATTTTTGGTCATTTCAGAATTTAAACTTATTCTACAATATACCTTGTAATATGCTTCAGATAGGAATGTTATCTAAATGTCTAAACTGTAAAATGATCATATGATTGACTCCATGGTCACTCCCCCAGTGAGTGACCATTGGCCTAGAGGACCTATCTGTCTTTCAGGCGTTGGGTTTCAGTGGATGAGATGAGGGGCATAGTGTTACACTGGGTTTAGAGCAGTAGGGCAGCAGCCTGTCCCGGGCATGGCAGCACAGACTCACAGAGCAAAGGTTAACAGTCACGCGGCAGTAGGTTAAGGGTGGTTTAAGGGCCGTGTGAGGGTTCTGACCTGTTAATGCCAAAGGGTGACAGAGTGTACATCTGAAGCTGAAGCCCTTTACAGCCTATGTAATGGTGTTACTGAGTACATACAAAAAAGTTTCTACAAGACCATGTTATCCCATGAAGCATGGGTAATAATTGTCAGACATATCAGCACAGACGTAATCTTGAGCTAATTCTATTTTCAGACATTTTCTACTTCAACTTGCTATTTCTGACAGCATCTTTGAAAGTGTATTTTGTACTGTACAGTGGTAAGAAGTCTTTTCAGTTAAACCTCTTCAACCCTGCCAGTCTCGTTGGTGGGTTCATCATTGCAAATGCATGCTGTGTTGGCCGAGCTTTGTTCAAAGTCATAGAACTTAATTGTAAATTCTAGTGGAGATCCAAAGGTTTCCAAAGATCCCAAATATGTCCTGCTGAGTTCCAGGGAAATGTGTATAAAATAATGCACAAAACATGTAGATATTTTCTATTTGATGTAATGCTGCAGCTATAAAACAATGGCATCTTAAGTTTGAATATTTCACTCAGTTTAAGTGTGATTTAGCTTCAATGAAGCTGCAGCCAATTAGTCTGCAGCCACGACTAATGACCTGATGAAGACTGTTGTTAAAATGTTAGGTGTGCAGTTATTTATAGGTTATATTTTGGTTACAGCTTTAGAATAAATTAACTAAAGTGAAAAGCACCCAACACTAGGCCAATACTTCTGACCACACCCATCAGAGATGGGTGTGGACTTTTTTAGACTTTTACATTGATTTGAACTGCCCAGAACAAACTCCAGCCGACACTGATCTACCTAAAATAAACAGAAAAACTAAATTGATGGTATGCTATGAGTGGCTTCCTTCTCCTCAGGGCCTGAAGCTAGATCCGGAGGAAAGCAAGGTATTTTACCTTTGTGGCCGAGTCCACTGCTGAGCCTCTGTCCAGCAGCTCCTGGACCAGCTCCATGTGGCCCTCCTTGGCCGCCAGATGCAGCGCATTAAGACCATTCTGGGAAAAGAAGAGAGAAAAAGGTCAAGCGCAAAGCTGCAAACCACAACAAACCGAGTGTAAAAGGGAGATAGATAGGAGAAGGGAATGGGCGCACCTCCTCCAGGTCCATAACTCTAACCGGGCCCCTTTTGTACTTATTTTTGTCTTTTGATAATTCTCTTTGCTGGCTGTCTTTCTGTATTTCATGTAGAGGAGGGACAGACAGAAATAAATATCAAGGGTGGCTATCAAAGTTAGCAGGTCAGATGTTGTGCCATGTTATGCTGTCGTCGAGTAGAGCCAGTCCTGGCTATAAAGTTATAAATATTGTGTGTGTGTGTGTGTGCGTGTGTGTGTGTGCATTGAAAGAGCTGATCTGTTACTAGTCAGTGGGGTCCAATAGTGTGTAATCGTGTTCCTTGAATGGGGCTGTTCTAAGACCAGCCAGGTCAAAGGGAAACTATATTATGCTACTAAAACTGATGCTACATTGCTACTTCCAATTCAGCATCACCCGGAAACCAGGCAGAGCCTCCAGAATATAGGAGTTGAACAGTCGAGCAGTTAATCCTAAAATATTGCAATAGATATTTGCCCTAAAGAGTTAAACACAAATCAAATTTCCAGAGTACAGACAGTTGTCAGATCATTTAATGTCTGGTGTATTGAGTTTTGCATAAATGCCAGGTAACATCGCCAAGCAGCTTCTCCTTTAATTGATATGTACAGCAATAGAGAGCCATGGTTCAAGTTTTGAGTTATAAATCACTTATGAACTCTATTAATATTGACTTTGGCTCTGCTTGGTTGGCAGGGTAGGTGGGATTAATGGGAGGAGTGTATTCAACTGCGAGACAGACATCAACTGAAGGGATGAACTAATGAGATCAAGGAGATTCTCAATGAAGAGGAAGGAAAAATATGTGGAGGGTTTAGTGTAAACAGGATGAGCACTCATGCAAGGCTCGGCTTGCGTGTGAAGTGACAATTTGACTTACTTTAATAAGGTTTGCAATGACAGATTTACCTTATACGTTGTATGTTTGTTTTGTGTTTCCGAGACTCAATTTTAGCACTGCTGCAAGACAACAACTCCCATATCTGGACCTTTACATACCTCTGAATGCTACACTCTACCTAGAAAAATATCTGCAGCTTGGATGCGTAAAAATGAACAACACTAGTTAAAGGATAACTCCGCTTTATTAACCTGGACTCTATTTTCCCCTCTATCTGGGTCTAAATGATTAATAGGAACAAAAAGTTTTGGAATTGGTCCAGTATTGACTGAGAACGCTGTAAGCTGCAACTGCGAAACACAGCTGTAACGTAATCCAATGGGGCAACCTCTCTGTGTCAAAGTACGTCCATGAAAAGTGCTTGTTTTGCCGCTGACAGGCTCAGATTAATACTACATGTATCTGACATGCCAAACAGCCAAACAAATCCTTGCTCCAGTAACATTCCCATCTTTCTCTCTGCCTCTGAACAGCAAAATGGAGGTGAATTTAGGATTACTGGTTCTCCCTTGTTTTCTCAGTGACCCAGCACTGATTCAATAACCCTTTTAGCAGGCTGAAGTTTAAACAGAGCCACTCAGTCGATAAGTAATTTCCTCTGTGACTGGTCATCACAAACCTACCCCCAACCCAGAGGCCAATATTCCCACCGGACTCTAAGGGTCCCCATGGAGGCACCCTGCGGGACGCCGCAAGGACTGAATGGCTGTCCTAGAATCCTATTTATCTGAAAGTGCTTGACTCTGTGCTGCCCTGTGTTCTCCCACAGCTGTACACCTAAAACCAAAAAAGGAGGCATCTGTTCAGTAGCAGGGCAGAAAATGTATTTCAGCTAAGCCCGGCTGTGCTTGGTACAGTTGACGTTCATATACATACCTGCCTGCTTCTAGCTGTACTCATCAGCCTGCACTTAGCAGCTGTGTAGGTACAGTACAAGTATCCCAAAGAGGAGGAAACAGGGTGTTCTACTGGGTTTCTCTGACCGTGTTCATACTTGGTTTTAACATCCGTCTTTGGTGATCTGATCACAGACATAGTCAGGGCCACATTGGGCCACATCGCATTTGTAGTGTGAATGCTAATGGGTCCCGATGCATCCCTGACAAAAAGTGGAGGACCACCTAATCACAAGGAAGGAGCGTTTGATAGAACATACTTTTGGTATAAAATTTTAATTTGAATAAAGTTTATGGTGAGATAATGGGGTAATCAAAAAAAAAGTTCAGCACAGCTGCTTTGTGGAGGGGCAAGGATAGGAACAGGATGGATGGGAATATTGGAAAAATAGTGACAGCATGAAATATAGAGGTGAGGAGGAAGAAGAGACAGGAGGGAGATGGAGAAAATTATAGAGCAATCAAAGAACGGAAAGAATTCTGATGGATCTGTAGCCATGATCACAAATCCGATCACAAGTCAGTAGAGATGGATTTGGTCTCAAAATGCCAGATAATGCCAGGTATGAATGGCGATGTGTCCCAGCTGTCCAATTGTGATTGGATCACCCAAGACAGATATTAAAACCAGGTGTGAACAGAGCCTGTGTGCAGTGGCATTTAGTGAGAGTGACCTTTGGTTTGGGATTGTTGCTTTCAATAAAAAAGTTCAATGGCACTCTTTGACCAAAAAATGTAAAAATCCTGTATTGCATGGCTAGTCCAGAAGACAGTATCAAAAATATGTCAATATATGTCAATATGTTATTTTTTTTTTCTTTTCGTCTTGGTTTGTTTTGCTCAGTTCATTTTTTTTTATTTCCAAGAGGTGTTATCAATGGTCGCAGGCCAAAATGCCTCTGGGCACAATGCAATAGACCTACAACCAATCAGAGCAACAAAACATGTGTGACATAGTGCTGTTTGAAAATGCCTCATTGGCGCTCCTCTATCAGTCATCGTATCAAACCCACCCCATATTAGATGAAAGGTTGTGACCCATCTGCCAGAGCAAATAAAATATGAGCTCGCAGGCTACCATGAAACTCCTTTTTCATATACAAAACACTCATTTTCCCAAAACTGTAAGTGTAATTTAACATTCAGTGTTTAACCTATGATCATCTGGGATTTCAAAGGATGAAGTTACCACAACCAAGTAACTAATTAGTGAGTAAATAAAGATAAAATTTCCACACAGGGAGACAAATACTGCTAAAAACCATCCCTTTCCCCATCCCCCTCTGCTTCTGTTTGACTCTGTTCTTCGTCTCAGAACGAGCACCAAGCCAGGCAGTGTGTGTGAAGCAGCACCTGTCACTATTCTGCCATAAAACAGCAGCTAGTTATTTTTCACATCTGACTCTGTGACTCGGGAGATGAATGAATTCTTCTGTTTTTTGTCCCAGAGGACACAGGGAGGGATGGAGCGACACAGAAGAGTGAAAGTCTCAATTTAAACTCAGTCCTCCATA
>OMKZ01009609.1:5935-23041 GCA_900302535.1 Neoniphon sammara | reverse complement strand
CACACACAGACACACACACACACAAAGAGAGAGAGAGAGAGAGAAAGAGAGAGAGAGAGAGAACATGTTTCAAATGAAGATCTGTTTCAAACTTTGCAAAAATTGGCCAATAAATGAATTTGTACATATACTGTAGAAAAAAATACTTTGCACTATTCACTTGGATTCAATCGATATGAGTTTCTGAAGGTCAGTTCAAATTCTGTTACTTTTGTATTGTAAGCTGCTGATAGTTGATATTTTGTGCCAATGCTTAGTATCTGAATTTTGCTTTGTTTGAATATCGGATACACACAGTTGCTACCAGTGGCTGATAAACACACCACCTCCAGCTCTCCCCTTACCTCTGGCAGCCCTATCCATCTTTGCATGCCCTCCATCCATCTCACCCCTCCAGGCAGGCGCTGCCCCGTGGTTATGCACCAATGCCTGTCCACCTACTCCCCGTCCATAATATCTGTTATAACACCGGCCCACATGAGCACTTCCCAATCACCTCTTCAATCTTTTACACCAGCATTTGTTATGCTATGCAAATGCGATGTGGTGAAATCTAATTTAGCAGTGCTGGAGTGTTCCCAAGAGGGCGAGACGGTCATAAGCAGAGTAAATACCAGCTCATCAGCATGGTGTGTTATTGAGTTATAATCAGCATCATAGCACATTAAAACACCGCTGCCCATTAGTCAGTCTGGGAATGCTGAATGTCTCACTTACAAGTCAATTAGCACGCTGTTGAATGATATGTTTTCCACTCAAAAGTTTTGGGGGAATTTAAAGAATGATTTCAAGGGCCAAAATACAGCAGCTACAGATTCTGATACAGACCTGATTATCAGCTTGTTTTAATCTGATTTCAGTTAATCAGCTGTATTCATCTTTTCTATGGAGAGTGCACTAACGTTAGCTTGGGTTGCTAACTAATATTAGCCACTGAACTGTACCAAACATACCTAGTAGCATATTGCAAAAAAATTAGTGTTTGTTGTCTTATAATAGACTTAATTCTATATGCTGTATATTGCTAAACATCACTATAATGCAGCTGTCCAAGTGAACTAGTAGACAAAAAAGCCAGAATTTCTCACATCATGTGACATCATCAAAATAAATTTGCATAGTAAAAGGAGTTAGGGAGATTAAAATCACAGCTAAAGTGTCAAGATTCATGCTAAGGTTTGACTGTCACAATAATACAATTTTTTGATTGCTATATTAATTGTATACTGCTAAGTTTATCTATACAAAATGACTTGAAGGCATGCCACATCATGATCAAACTTCAGAGCATCCTTCTAATAGAGGAGTGGAGAACTTTCAAAATGGCAGAACATTCCCATTAGGATTCCCAGTTTGTACAGTAATCACCCCAAGGCGAAAAAGTAAAAGGTTATTTCGTCAAAATCATGAAGCTGGAGAGGATCATGAGAGTACTGAGACTTGAGAGCATGTTTTCTGTGTATCAAAATCATTTGCTATTGTCAACCAGTGTAACCTGTCCATTATGGTGACAGAGTCAAACTGGTCTGTTTTTGACTGATGTTCAAGGACTGTCTTCTTGTCAGTGCAGGTGATATAAATGTCACTGATATAAATATTCATCGCAGTAATTTGTGTATTCATAGTACAAAGTATCAAACTGATGTAAGGTGAGAAGAGGTATAAGTGGGAAATAAATATTTGCCTAAAACCAGCTGATTTTGGTTTTGTCCTGGTGTTTGATGATCATAGCCTGGAGGTCACAGGCACCTTTTCATTTACCCACTACAATGCCGGAAAAGGTAATTGATCGATCCCAGTAGAGCCCAGTGTTTTGACAGATATGACTAGGGAACCTGCTATCTTGGACGTATACATCCATCCAGTGAAATTCCCTTGCTGATGCACATGAGTAAATGTTTTCTGCTTTGCCATTTTTCCATGTCTCATATCTCTCTCTCTTTGTATTACCTGTGTGTATGTCCAGTCTCAAGGTCAGGATAATGGATGGGTAGATGGTTTTAGATGGTGCATGACTGAACAGAGGCACAATTCTCACTTAAGGATTGTGCCATGTGAAAAAGACAACTAGTGCGGACATTTTATATAATAGAGGTATTTGCAGTGATATTATTGTCACAGTGATATTTTGAGACATAGCACAGGTCATCAGTACTCCTCAAACAGTGCCAAGTCTTCCCTTAGAAGATGGTACTGTCAGCAAAACATCTTTGTTCTGTCATTTTTTTGTGCATTTTTTTTTATTTTTGTCACTGGAGCACTTTCTTTCTTTTTTTCGTTCTTTTTTTTTTTAACACTATTAAGTACAATGCCCAATATCTGACAAGAGGATTGGCATGAAATTCACCTCTGTGTTTATGGTAGATTGCTGTCCTGTGTGCAAGCTAACGCTCTAGCATACAGTATGTTAAGTAATCCTAGCATAATTGTAGGTTGTCGCCCACTATTGATCTTATATGACATGTAACAGAGTGACACAGTTTCTCATCCTAAAACCCAGAAGGTAAGTTAGCACTTTTTAGCCATAGGTTCCCTGGCAGATTTCAAAATGCTTTTTATCCCCATAGGATTTTGCAGAAAATAAGGTTGGTTGCTAACATAAGCCTAAGACAGTTTGCCATTTTCTTCTACAACATAAATTTCAGCCATTAACATCTCAGCTGCAAAATTTGAAGTCATTATGTGCTTTAAAAAAGTACATTGCTAACAACTTGCTATACTGAAACTGCAGGTCATTATGTCAAGCCGGTAACTCACATTCTGCTCTGCTCTCTCTTGTTCGTTAAGCTTCTATCAAACTTTTACACTGCACTTTTATGAATTTTTATTATTTGACATTTAGCTAGCTACTTGAACTGCTTGCAAGAGGAGTAGCTGCTATGGCCTAACGTTAGCTTTCTGCCCACATTAATTGCATATGTGGATCAAAAATCAAAAAAGTGTACTGGTTTTTGGAGATTATTGTGCTGAACAAAATATGTTTGCAACAGAGCCTATTTTCTTAAAATTTCAAAAACTAAAAAAAAACAAAAAACAAAATCAGTTAGAAAACTTAGCAAGAGAATCCGTGTTTGAAGTGAGTTCCGGGTTAGCTACAAAAACAGCAGGACAGTCTATACTGTCCTGTATTTTGGTAACTTGCAGATAAGTAACCAAAATGACATGCACTAATTATATGTACTTCCTGTCCTCTCTTTGTTGTCTCTACCAACCAAATCACTCTTGCACCTACTCAGTTGGTACAGTATGTCCCATCAGTCTAGGTCTCTGTCGTGTTGAAAGGGTCAGGATACCATTATGGCTTATGGGAGGAGCCACAGAACTGACCATATGGTCTTCACAGGGGCGGGGAATGGTGGTGGGGGTGGAGGTCTTTCGACAGTAGATATGAGATAGCAAAGGACAAAGGTAAAAGGGGCCTGTATATAAAATATGGTATAAGTGTAGGGGACAGCATGTCACAGGATGTCAGCTGAGATAGATAAGATAGATTAGATGTCTGACTGAGCACAACAGGCAGATCAAAGCACTGTCGCATATATGATGTGTGTGTGTGTGTGTGTGTGTGTGCAAGAGACATAGGCTGGGTTTCCATCCAATTATTGTTATGCAAATTATGCTGCATCAATTTGGAAAGGGTGAATGAAAGCAGAAAATGTCCTCAATATGGCAAAAATGGTGTTATGCTTGCTTGAGATGAAAGAGCTGTTTGTCGATAAAGAATCTCTGCAGTAACTGGTGATGGAAACACATTTGTTGAATAATCCTTGACTCTCCACAAATGTCATTTGTGTTGTTTCTCCTGTGCACAAGTCACTATCAAGGTTTCATAACCGGTCGTTGGTGCATGACTGTAAGAAACTCCCCCATTTCATTTCTTGCCACTCTTTTCCATCCGACTGTAGTTTGCTTGGATGGAAACGCAGCTTGACAAAGGCATACAAATACGCAAGTTCAAAATATGTTTCGGGGGCTCAAGTGATCAGCGCTCACATCATTTCTGCCGCACAAGCTGATAACAACTAAATGTCTCCACATGCCACAAAGCCTCCAGCAAGCCCTAGATTTCCAACATGTGACTGTTGTTTACCAAGCTGACCGGTGCCACTGTTGCCAGGACAAGACTATTTACACCCTATCAGTTTTCAGTGCCCCCTGGACCCCGCTCCCCACCACCTCCATGGCTGGAATGCTAATGAGCTTGGAGGACACTAGATAATGACCAGGCCTAAATAAAGAAGCTCCCTGTGATCTTACACAGCCTCCTTGCCTGCAGGAACGAAGATGGATTTGACACGATCTTGAATGGCGGATAAGTATGTGTGTACTCAAATTGATTTTGAACATGAGCAAGCTACTTAAAATGTTGAGCACTTTGAGAGCTTAGGAAAATACAAAAGGAGTTCATTAGTGCATTGTGGTTATGCTGTCCGTTGTGCTAAATTTAATCTGGCACTGGGAGTGCACGTCCTTCATCCACAAGCTTCTCGTGGTCAGTGTGTCTCCCTGGCATTACATCTCAATGGGACACTTGATTGGAAAGTGGAAAGGTTTAACATTTAACACTTTAGGCACATAGCCAAAGCTTTTATCCTGAGTGATTTACAATCAGGGCTTCAGTGTCTTGGCTGTTGCTAGGATTGAACCTGTTACCTCAAGGTTATAGAACTGTCAGGTGAAAAACTGGAACATCAGGAATGTTAAGGACACTACTGCTGGACCTTATTGATCATTGTGTATTCTGCAAAGTAAGGTGATAGGATTAGACTATTAGATTGTTTTTGCTAATGTTGAACATTTTATTAGAAAATGTCCATCAGTGATAACCTGACACATGTAGCTGATCTCACAAGTTACCACCTGGCCACGCTCCAACTAAAGCATTATCAGAAACCACAGTTGGACCAATCGGTGTCCTTGGAGGAGCTGTAGCAAGAAGTTACTGAATTAGAAAACAAAAACAAGACTTCAACGTAGATTTTTTTTTTTTTTACAAAAATGGTAAGAACCATGTAGCCACAAGCTGACAAGCTAAAAACATGTTTATCAATGCTCATACGAATATCAGTAAGCATACTAATGCTCAGCAAAGTGAGCATGTGTATGCTGCCCCTTTTTCCAAATGGTTTCAACCCAACAGTCCAGTTTCCTGAGGTGCACAATGTTAACCAATCAGAATACAGCTGTGTTAGGCATCAATGTGTTTTATTATAATGTTTTATTATAATTATCATTATGGTAGAAGGCTAACAAGAGAAATCACTCACCAGTGTGTGGTGTGGGAAAATTTTATAAAACAGGCTATAAATCCTGCAAAGGAAAGCGCCTCACCCTGCCTTAAGGAGCTGCTAACCCACCTAAAAGAATTTCATTAGAATGATCTTCAGTGGAGAGCTTTAGTGTCTTATTATGGTCTAAGTGTTGTTTCAGAGCATTTAGACCAAATAGGGAATACTTATAAACTTGTGGATTGGAAATAGTCAAAGGAAAAGATGCTGAATATCAGCGCAAAATATCTGCTTTTGGCAGCTTCAATACAAAAATACTGGTATCTGTCTAAACCAAGAGGAACCCAAGCAGTCTTTAGTAGAACAGATGAACTACCTGAGTCAGCACAGGCCTAGTTTACAACAGATTTACAGAGTGCCATACTCAGGTCTCTGCTTACAAAATGGTGTCCTCATTTCCACTCTTTCAGGGCTTTTTCTGTCTGCTGCTTAATCACCAGGATGTGAAGCAGAGTCTTTATTTTACCTGAAGGGGAAACATGGGTGAGGACGGGGATGGGAAACATCCTTTGATTTGCAGTGATAATTTGAGCCATATTAAACCATTGACTCTTCATGGGTCTGAGTAGCCAGAGGGGGAGTTAAAATAAAACTCCTCGTTTGATGATTTGATAACCATGCATTTTATCCACACAATAACTTGTGATCTTTATCTTGAGTAGCAGCCTGTCATTTCCATGTTTAGTCTGCTATGCTGGTGCTGCTGGCAGCAGAGCTTACATAAAAGCCTTGTATGTGTTAGGACTAATGAGTCCGGAATGGCAGAAGCTCTTTAGATCATATAATCTGGATGACAGCCCACCTCCGCAAGAGGATGAATCAATTTTGGAAAAGGCCGATGAAATACAAGGGGGAGGCGAAAAGAAAAGTGCAACCAGAATGAGGAAAAAGTTCCATGAAGATAAACAACAGTAATTTATCTGACTGTTGTGCAGTGTGCTTGTCTTGTGGATAGGCTTTAATGATAATGTGCAGCACCACAAGGAGACTTCTCCCAAACAATAACGATAATAGCTTCTAGATTCATGGAGGAAAAATTATTGCTCTGAGAACATATCAGGAGAATGGATGCCAAACTGTGATGGTTGTTGTGAAGTTGATGACTGATTGGTAGCTGTGAGCGGTTATTCCCAGTGGGTAGAGACACGGGTAGAAACTCAAAGGTCACCTTACGGTAAAAGACAGATTGGCATTTAAACTGACAGGAATCCCCAATGTAGAGATGTCATGGCGGTTCACTGCGCTGACACTCTGTGGTCCACAGAGCCAGAGAAACAGGTGAAACACCTGACGAGCAGCCTAAATAATACACTGAGTTAAAAATATCCATTTATGTTAGGGATGTACAGTCAATATAATGGACTACTTTGACCATACGCGCCAACTTGACATAAACATCGGGGGGGACAAAGAAAAAATACAAGAAATAAAAAAATAATTCAATTTGCCTGCATTCAACAGCCTACCATTGACAACATGTACTATAAGAGTTCAGAGATCGATAATTCGTAATGAAATGAACCATAAACTCTGACGTGGTTGAAATGCATAACATTATTACTTACTTTGGAAGAGTGCTGCCTTGGTTCTTTTGTCACTGAACTGAAAATAGCTACTTTTTGGGAGGGGCCCAGATGCAGTGAACAGGAATTGTGGGTGAATGTGGGTCAAGTTTGGCTCCAAAATCAGAGAATGTATAGTGAATTCAGAGTTTTTAATGTGACTTTTCGTTCTTATGTGGAAATATTTTGCTTCCAGCACAGTGTCAGGATTGCAATGAGCCTCCAACTTAGCATTGCGGGGGCAATGGCCCAAGTGGGACACCAGTGACCATGACTCAGTACAGTGTACACTAAAGTGCTAGCATGACCCTTGCACTCAACATAATGTAAAGTGTTAGCCTACTATCACTAAATATAGCATACGTTAAAGTGTTAGCCTACTATCACTGAACATAGTGAATGCAAAATGTACCTGGTTTTTCAACATACAGTAGTCTAAGTTAGCATGGAGCCTACTATCACTCAACATAGTGTATGCTAAAGTGTTAACATGGGGACGTGATGGTTGTGTCTACTGTTTTTCATCACATAACAAATCTCTTGAACAATTGGACTATCTACCAAAAAAAAAAAAAAAATGTACCAGAAAATCAGAGTTATTAAATGTTATTAGCTATGTATTTTATCATGTTTTATCATTGAACCTAGCATCTTGGCATTGGCATCTTCTTCATGAAAAATAAGGTTCTAGCCTAGCTTATTTATATTGCTAAATGATTTTGTCTATACTGTGCAGTGTGTGTGTGTGTGTGTGTGTACCTGATTACAGGTGCTGATGTCCACTCCCCCTTTCAGATATTCCAAAACCTTGTCGATGTTCCCTGCCCTCGCCGCTCGCAGGAAACTGGTGTTACTGTCCGACTACAAGAAACGGAGAAGAAATACATTAGGATACATTTTAATAAAGCCAGACAATCCACATTTACATTTTGTGATTTGGCAGTCAGATCTATCCAGAATAACAAACACACAGTTTAGCCACACCAGCTGAATAAGTCACACTTTCCCCAAAGCAAACCCTGATTTTAATTGGTTTCAAATGTTAATCGAGTCATTTTCTTGACTTTTTGGTAATCATCGAATACAGCACAATACAACGTTTGACTGGCATGACCTTGTACTCTCAAATACATTTAAGTTTTCCAAGCAAAATCTCATTTGAATCACAGACAAACACATCGCATGATTTAAGGATCAACCAAAGTGCCCCGAAAATGTTCTGTGAAGTACCACAGCTGAAAATACCTGCTGAAACACAGTCAGCTCATTTGTCTTTTTAGGGCATAACAACACTAGACATAGGTACAAGTAGAGCCTGGACCTCAATCCTTGAAAAAAATAAAATAAACATACCTGTACACTGACCTAAGGAAATGTGTGCATAGGATCTTCCCATGCATTTGAGTGAATTTGAACTCTTCTGCATATATAGAAAATTCCTAAATCCAGATATGGAAGCTGGTAGAAGCTTCTCCAAATAAATTTACTGTAGTTATCAAAAGATGAAAGGGGCATCTACTAGATATTGATTGAAGGGTGCCCACACTTCTGCCACCAAGATGTTTTAAGTCTCCTTTAATACCTTGATCACTCCAGTAAAATGAAAGGAAGAGCAGACTGATTTAATTGCTTTTCACTCAGGCGTAAAGACATTGTGCATAAAATTGCAATATACGGTCATCTACAAATAATTGTGCCGCCAAGGTTGAATGTATACCCTGTTTCATTGTGCATAAGATTGTGAGTGTCCCGGGTTTTGAAAGGACATGTCCCCTGTTTCTGGATGCAGACTAAGCCGCAGTTGGAAATGGACCAAGACTGTAAGGAGGCAGAATGATTCAGCATTTTTCTCTTGCTGCCTTTGCTAAAACTACTACCTGACTCACATACACACGGCTTTTTCAAAGCTCCTAGCTCTCGGCTCCCTGCTGTGCAAAAACACCTTACAAGTAACAATGTGATGCCTCACTGATCGCATCTGAATAGGGAAATGATTTGTTGAATTTACTCTTTCCACAGGGCATTCAGAGGTCAGGGAACAGCACTGCTGGGGCTGTGGGGGATTCACTGTCTTGCTCATGGACACTTCAGCAGACGTTTTGCTGACACTGGGACTCGAACGCTTGCTTTCCAGTTGGAAGACAGTCCAAGGTCACAGCTGGCCCACAAAGTAACCTAGGATTTCATTACTGAGCTCTTGTAGCTTTGACAGATCCTCAGCTGAGGTGACAGAGTCTGATTTAGTTACAGTGTCGCCCACAGCAACTATCTTGCAATAAACCACACCAAAGCTTTTTCTGTCCTCTCCTTTGTTACAATCTGTCACACAACCCCTTACAGCATTACATACACCCTCCCTGGTCACATTTTCTCACATAACAGGGTGCAGACAGGGATGCCAAAGAACGGACTGTCATATCAAACCGGACTGGTCAAAACAGGGCTGTCGTAGGAGAATGTGGTAAAATAGCAGTAGGGGATAGTGCTGGAGATTTCCGTGAAATGAGCACTGACTGCTGCAGTGATGTCTACTTCACATACATACCAATACCCAGGCTGTCTGAAGTATCTGTGTGACCTGCAGTCAGCTGCTGTCTGGATGCTGCAGAGGACTGCACTGCATCACTCACAGACAGAGACTGGAGCTCTCTGCAACACTGCTACGATAACTTTCTGCCTCATCAGTGCTGATCATACAAACCCATAAGTTGAGGGTTTTTTTGCCTTAAGTCAAAAGGCAGCAGGGTGGCCAAGTAGTTAGACAGACTATACTTGAAGCAGACGGTCGGGTTCAAGCTTCTGCTGAAGTGATCATGGGCTCTGGCCCCTGGAACTGAGGGAATGCAAACCTCCGACTGCTATACCTGAACTGAGCCAAACATGATCCGTGGTCGTTTCAGCCAAACAACATCTGGGCAGGGATATCAGACATCTGGTCAACCCGATGGGTGACTGGCTCATAAGCCCCTTCAGGAATTTGTGAATTTGCAATTCCAATCCAAAATCAGCCAGTCTCAAGTTTCTGCAAGAACTTGTAATTCTGCAAAATAACCGCATCTTCCACATGAAATGCTCCAGTCAAGCTAAACATGAGCAAACTCTACCTTGGTCTTTTTTACTAAACCCATCTGCAGTGGAGCTGGAGGGATTGGCTCATACTGACTCATACATAACCTCACAGTCTTAGCATTGTATTCTAGCAGTGTTACACAAAGCCACCATTACCAGAGCGGTCGAAACCCACTGATAATATCATCAGATTCCTTTTCGAGCTGCCGAGTCACATTATGCAAGACCTTGCCCTAATCATCCTTGTGCAATCGGCGAGTTGCTATAGTGATACTTAGGCCGACATGACTCTTAGACAAGTGGGGCTTTTGAACGGAAAGCACTTAACATTCAAGAGACAGGGAGAATTGTACCAGCCAACTTCCTACAGAAATTGTTTCATAATCCCTGGCTATGAACAGGACAGAGGAGCTTGTTACTGTGTCATTGATGGGTAAAGGTGAAAATACTGCTGTAGAATGCCTAGAATTTTATAAAGGGCTTCTTTGGGGTGAACCTGGGGTAAGTTTTGATATCACTGGCAGAGCGGTGAAAAGAACCGAGGATGAAAAGGAACTTAGTCTAACTTGAAGGTCTTTGCTTTTCTTTTGAAAAGCAAGTTTTCAGAACGGAGAATAACCCCTGAATTTTTGACTTGTGAAAGAAAAAAACATCAACTCTATCACCACTGAATATGAGCATATATTATATACAACGATGTAGGTTTGTTCTGTATCAGTCTGTCCGCCCCTGTGTTTTAGCTTGTGTCTAGACAGCCATATAACTTTAAGACTTCATGAAGCCTGCCAAGCGTGGCAAAGGCCCTCTACTAACAGATTACATCAAACATTCATTTACAAAGTCACTGTCTTCTTCTGTGGGACGTTATCAATAATGCAACTCCCTCAACTCTCCAGTAAGCGACCAGTGCTGAGGCTGGAAGCATCCTCGCCCCTCCCGGTTACCACGGAGACAAACGAGCGCTGCCTTCTCTCGTGGGGTAACCATGACAACAGGGCTTTCTGTCTGTCAGCAGAGGTAGCTGAAAAATCACAGGAATCACACACTGTTTGAATTCTTCGAATCGTTCCCATGCAATAGCGGAGTGATTAAATGTGTGTGTGGGTTGTATATGTCACTATCCAGAGACGACCAAAAGCCAAAACCACATTATGCATGAAGGAGTCATTGCCTGTGGCATCGCAGATGTCATATATCCATTAGAGGGAGAAACTTGGCACGCATCACAAACTGTGCTGAAGATTCCAGAAGAAAACACACACACACACACACATATACATACACACCAAACCAAACCTAACCAAACTTTATTTATATAACACCTGCATTACTATACTTAAGATCCTTCCACTCACTACATTCATTCCGATCCACTAACCCTATGCAACATGTACAATTTCTGAGAAGCTAGGACCCTTTAGCCTCTACTGCCAAATAAATAAGCAAGACATTTAATGGTTGAGTCTACATGGTCCTCATCATTGGCTTTATTCAATGATAATTTAAGTCATTTGAGTCAGTGCGTTATGAGGACTTGGTTTTTGGTACCCATAAGGCAAGTCCCGATAACATGACTGTGTAAACAGACTGAGGTCCCCACAACATGAGGAATACATGGCACACACACACACACACACACACACACACACACACACACACACACAGTGCCAGCACTGATGGGTGAAATGTTAAGGTTGACTGCTGAGTGCGGTTGCTAGTAAACAGCAGTGAGATGTTATTCTGGCCTGATGGCCAGGAATAGAATGTGCTCTTCCAATCAAATCAACAAGGACACAGTTGCCACCTATTATGTGTGCGTGTGTATGTACTGCTAACTCTTTCAAAACCAACACCTAAATTCAAAAGGGCATTGTTGTGAAGCTAAATACAAGACTGTTTTTCAGTGGTCCATAACATCCGACGTCCCATTCATACTGATTAAGAGCAGTTCATCATAGTGAGGCTGACATAATTGGAGCTTTGGCCTAATACATTCACCAGATTCACCTTCAGTGTGACACATTATGTTTCCATCCCCTTCATTTACCACTGTGAGCAACAACAGCTCATTAGCATACTGGACCTGCAGGTTCAGCTAAATTTAGATACATGTGCATGCAGCAGAGGGGCAGCACCCATATTATGTTTTTAAAGAGGCTTTTCTGCCACTATGCTAATATAGTTGTATTGTGCGGTATCATATATCTGTAAAAGAGTGTTATATAAGGAACATACTCATTTTTCTCTCTCACTGAACAAAATGCAACATTATTACAAGACTTTTCTACAGATTAATTCATTATTTTTCACTGCAGTTCTGTTGGAATACGGTTAAAACAAAGCTTTTGATAGACAAAAAAGCAAGGGATTAATACAAAGAATAAGGTATATCCTTATAGGTTCGATATTAAGTGAGTAAAAACAGAAGGGTTAAAATCCTTGCAATTGTAGTGTGATAACTATACAGTAGTAGTTGTGCCATTTCACTCAGAAGTGCCTCCACATGTACAGCTACAGCCTTCAAGTGCTATCAGTTATATTGTAACTATGAGTTAGCACAAAAAATGGTAAATATGACTTAGGAGCAAGTTAAGGAGCATTTGAAGACACCATGAGACTGTGATGACTGTGCTGAGTGTCGAGGGGTCAAAGGTCACAGGTCAAGAGGTAGAGCTCTCTGGAAAAGAGTATGTCTAAAAACAGTAGGTGGGAGGGGGCAGGGGGGAGACGTCCGACGAGAATATTCTGTGGATGGTTACTGCACAACCACACTAAGCACACATTGTGCGGGCCATGTCAACAAATACGAAGTTTTACAGTACACACAAGCACAAGACTATCTCCTCCACAATCTTTGAATGCCCATAGATAAATCTGTAAGATAGCCCATTAAAATTTGAGGAGAGGAAGCTGTTATCTTCCACCGAAAAAACTCTTCGTACCAGAAGAGTATTCGACCAATCACAACACAGTGTTCACGAAAATGCATTCCTCTCAGAAACCTAACTGATACAGCTAGCTAGCATGGACGATACACCGACGAAACCAGTGAAAGAAGACATCAAAGGACATAAAAGATGTCTCCATGGCGAGGAGGAACCTCACTTGTCACAGAATGAATTTTGCAAAGTTCTCAAAGAGTTGAATCTCTCCAAATTTCCATTTCTGCTAAGCAGCTAGCTAGCTAGGCTAGACTAACTTGGTTTCCAGTAGGAGTTATTTACGCATCTGCACAGGGATACAGAAGTGAGGAAATGAATGGATATCTGCCTTAGTTTGCTACTCCTTTTCAGTGCTTCAGAAGTACAGACTGTTAGGCGGAAGCATTTGGAAATTGTGGGAACCAACATGTCTTGAGAGACTTAACGATTGACAATAAAGGGGAGGAATTGGCATTTGCTGGCACAAAGATATGCAAAAGAGGATGAATACACACTCACACATTAAGTACATGTTCATACCAAGCCATGTTTGAAGGGGTTTATTTCAACTATGGAACAGTTCCTCCTTTAAGTTAAAATAACTGCACCAATACAGTGCCACAGTATGGTTCATAAGGTGTGAGTGTATTATCCAAAGCAGCTGCAGCGAACGACCCCAAAACACAAGGGTTTATGGGTTCAAGGGGGTGGATGTTGACATCTGAGAGCCAGCAGTTCCTCATGCTTGCTTCGTATAAAAAATCTGTCTGGACTGATGCTCATGTTCAGCTGTTTCTTCATGTGTTCGTAAGTGGTATGAACACCAGAGAAGGTCAGTTCCCACAAACCCTGGCAGCATGACAGGTCACCAAAACTCTGCCCCATAAACAAGCTACTTGTGAGTCCATGTGGGCTCTGTTTACAAGCCCTAGTTCACTTGAAGCTGGGCACCATGAACCTCAACAAACCAAATACAAAAAGTTTTCCACTGTGGGTTCAGACCACAGAAAATGAAGTGCGCTCTTTGAGCTGTGTCTTCACCATGTGCTCTCTCTTAGCAAGCTGCATAAACTGAATCTGAAGTAATAAGAGCTGACAGTTCATAGATTAAGAATTGATTGGCTGTTAGTTTTTGGTGGCTGGTGTCTCACAGGAGAAATGTGCGAGCCAGTCTGTTAACTAGCCCTCCGTCAATATGAAACCATCTTCTATTGATACTCATTGATGTTTAGGAATGAAAATGCATGAAGTTGTTAACAGTGGACTTGCCTTGTAATCATACAGGAAGACAACAGAACAGCACACACACCGCCCTCGTAGTTAATCGGTCCCTCCTGGAATTTGCAGTTTTGCGTTCAGAGTAATTAAAGCGAACTCAGCCAATCCCCATGATAGTTACGAGAACTTGCAATTTGCAACAACAATTAAGACTTTTTGGCATAAAATGGTCCACATCACCAGACCACATCTGCCTTAGTCTTTTCTCTACGACAACCAACGACGCAGTGGAGCTTTAAAGAGAGAGGAAATGTAAAGAGATTCAGATCACAGTGAGTTGGAGCTTTATTCTCCATACAAATGGAGGAAGCTGAGTACACTCAAGTTTTTCACTGAATCTCTTCAACTCTGCCATGCCCACATGTGGGTTTGTTGTTGCCGCTCAGCTGAGCTTTGTTCAAACCCACAGAACTCCACAGTGGGATCTCCACAGTTCTAGTGGAGATCCCAAGGTTTCCCAAATATGTCCTGCTGAGTTCCAGGGAAATGTGTATAAAATGATGCACAATACATGTAGATGTAATGCTGCAGCCATAAAACAATGGCATCTTGACTTTGAATATTTCACTCAACGTAAGTGTAATGTAACTTCAATGAAGCTGCAACCAGCAGACACACAATAAGGATGTGTCATTTTGATCCAATACGGACAAAAAAATACTAATTCTAACTTTGAGGCTACTTCAGGGGGAATTTAAGTTAAAATCAAAGTTCAAAGTGTTAACTTGCATTATTAAAGTTTCCCCAGCTTGGTTTGCATAATGTGAATCAGAGGAACATACAGTCAACCTCAAACAAGTCCAGCCTGGTAGAATTCTGAAGTGTAGATTGTAACAAATGGTGCACAGCACAAAAGTACCTTCAGTAGTTTCTGTCATATGCCACAGAAAGTGATTATGTAAGACTTTCTCAGTTGGAGCATTTTTTGGTTACTATAGAGCCACCTCAGTATAATTTTTTTCCCTCCACTCACAGTTTTTACCATTGCCCACAAAACCTGAAACAAAACCAAGCCATTTCAATCTCAGAAGCCTGGAGGGCCTGGTTGTGTCCTATTTTTTTTACATTCCATAACAGCAGTTTATTAATTATCCTTTTCATGTGCTTGTCAGGCAGTGTAATTGCTTTACAGAGAGTGTGCAGAGTCAGAAAACCGGTGGTGAACGAAATCAATATTTCCCCGTCACACACATACGCAAACACATTTACAAAGGGAGGAAAGGAAGGAGAGAGAGAGAGAGAGAGAGAGAGAAGAGAGAGAGAGGGAGGGGGGGAGTCAGAGACTGTCTGACCTAACAAAAACGAAGTTCAGCTCTATTTCTCACGCTGCTTTGCTACTTCTTTTCTTTTTCCTCTCTCTCTCTCTCTCCCTGTTCACCATTTCTTTCATCCCACAACCAATATAATGATGCTCAGCTGGAAAATGCATCGCTACGGGTCACGTTCAGTTGCTAGGTCACCACCTATTCCAGCAGACTGGCCAATTACAGTCTGGTCTGCAGCTACCTGTGCCAGACCCCACCTCCCCCCACCCCAACACACACACACACGTTTCACAATATCCACAAGTCTCATCAAGCGAAATCAGGTTTTTCACAGCCTTTTCAGTGCCAGTTAGAATGAACTTTAAGGCCAGTTCAGATTAATGTGTAAACTTGTGAAAACAAATGTCTGAATAACCTGTATGTAATAATAACATAATTGCAGCTCTTATCAAAAACAGCATTACAAAGTGCTTTACAAAGTGCACATAAGGCAATAAAAATAGTTAGATAAGTACATGATTTCTAACCATAAACATTTTGGATTCATATCAAACTCAATTAAACTCTTAGAATGTTACATTTAGATGTTTCAAGGCCTTGAGTTTAATTTTAACTCCACATTTTAAGACTTTTATAGGACCTGTATGAGTTTAGTAATTTCTAGAGAGCAGATGAAACCCTCTCGCCTTCTAACAGAGTTTTTTTTTAATTCATTCTAGGAAAATTGCGATGTTCAGACTCAGTGGCAGACTAAACAGCTGGCTGCGATGGAGATTTATTTGCTGTGTATTCCAGGCAGCGCCGCGGAGGTGACGTGCTGCTAAAGTCATTACGGCACATTTCAAATTAACCGCAGTGGTCTATTTGCTGCCGGGCCTGAACACTGCAGGGGCAAAAATGTCACGCT
The DNA here is from genome assembly GCA_900302535.1 of Neoniphon sammara. Classification (NCBI taxonomy): domain Eukaryota; kingdom Metazoa; phylum Chordata; class Actinopteri; order Holocentriformes; family Holocentridae; genus Neoniphon; species Neoniphon sammara. The sequence goes on along the minus strand of OMKZ01009609.1, from coordinate 6,751 downwards.
GGCCTTTAAAGGGAGAGGACATGGACCGCTGCCCCCCTACCACCACCACAACCCCCATCCCACAATTTGCCTTCACAAACTGCTCATAATTTTAACAGTGCACAAATGAATGCGCTGATTCTAGCAAAATCAGAATATCAGAGAAAAATTAGCCCAACTAATAGAAGTGTAGCACAAATTCTTTCTTTTTAAACTAGGATAAATACACAAGTTGAGGAGTTTGTCTTTGACAGCTACAAAGAAGACATCCCTGTCATCATCACCCTCAAACTGTCACCCACTTGTAAGTGAGAGCTGACATTGCCTTCAAAGTCAAAACCATCCCATCTGTAAAAGTGTACTAAAATACCCCACGCTGATCCAAAATCACCTCAACGCTACAGGAGCCTCACAGTTACCTGAAGCTGGAGGTACTCATGTTGAAGTCTTACCAGCATCAGCGGGGGCTGCAGGGGAAAATGCTCAGCGCAGTAGTACTCTGGCAAAGCATTCTGGTCCAAGTTGGGCTGGCTACCGGCCGGCTTCAGGCCCTTGTCCGAGCCACACACCTTACACATGGCCGTGTTCCCCATGAGTCCATACGAGGCTTTATCCCATCAGAACAGAATGAAAGCTAAAGATTGGGCACTTCAACACTTATTAATCCACTCCCTGTCCCTGCTTCCCTTCCCCTCCCCCTCAAACCCTTCTGAGGTGACCATGCAACCCCCTCCCACAACACCCTGAGCCCAGGCTGAGCCTCACTTCCCCTGGGCCCCAGCAGCGTCTCGTCCCTGGTGCGCCTGCTTGTCGACCTGCCTGGCTTTGCTTGCTGTC